>OZ026612.1:84733883-84821883 GCA_964020975.1 Hermodice carunculata
TGCTTTTTGATAATTGCAGCAAAGGACTCTCGGACCTTCTTGAGTCCGTGCAATATGAAGCGGCCAGAATCTGCACGGGCGCTCGCCGCCACACCTCGCTTGACCGTCTACTCTCTGAATTAGGGTGCCAAACTCTAGCAGACCGGCGTAAATATTTCAAACTAGTTGCTTTCTTCAAAATGTACCACGGATTGTGTCCCGAATATTTATCAAGTATAGTACCCTTAAAACCAGCCGATACCAGTGGTCGTAGTCTTAGAACACCGCAGTATTCGAGACAGGTCAAATTTCGTACAAAACGGTTTGGTGATTCATTCTTGCCTTCAGTAATTAAATCGTGGAACGACCTACCGGACGACATACGTAGCTCTATTTCTCTATCAAAATTCAAATTAACCCTCAAACAAACTTTGTTGGCCATTGATAATGTCCCCCCATACTACGCTCATGGTGACCGTTTTGCCAATATTTGCCAAACCCAGTTACGTCTACGTCACTCAGGTCTACACGCACATCTCTTCAAAATAAACGTTATAGCCTCTCCATCGTGTGATTGTGGTCATCCCGTCGAAGATATTATTCATTTCTTTCTCTTTTGTCCACTACATGCTGCCCCCCGTTTAAACCTGTTGAAGGAAATTAGAGATATTGTCGCACCAGGGGTTCACTCAAGCTTAATGGTCCATGTAGCTAGTGAACGCTTGGTGGAAATTCTGTTATATGGCAACACAGACTTTACACTTGAAGTTAACCAACAAATTTTTTCAAGTGTACAAAAATTCATAATCAATACTCGGAGGTTTCACTTTTAAGGTCTGGTGTGTCATAGGTTGCTGAAACTAATTTGAATCGTTAATAGATGGGTTATTTGTACATTTTATGTGAGGTATAAACTTGACGATGTATGCTTTATTGTGATATATAGGACTGTAATGCTTTCCGTTTAACATATATCTTTCATTGTACTTGTCCTGTGCGGCTTGTACATAGACCATGTGTTGCGTTGTATGTCTGGAGAGCCTCCAGATTAGTAATTTTGTACTACCTAGGCAATCCAGGTAAAATAAATATGTTTATAATAATAAAAACACAAACACAGTCCATAGCAAACGATCGCGACTTGAATTTATAAAAACATGCACAAGTTTAGCGTCAAAATGAACACCATATATAAAAGCTTTATTTGCTGTTTTCCGTCAATAAATGTGTCAAACATTGTCATTGACACCGGAACATTATGTAAGCCTGCATGCCGTCGTCTTCAAGTTCGAACGATGCGAAGGCCGTAGGCTTGAACAAACAACATAGGCACCGATGAGCGTACAAACTCGTCCATTTATCATTGAGTCTTGCGATACGAACATGCATGATTAAAATATGATCAAGCACAGTTAATGACATGAAAAATTCTATTCTCGTTGACGACCAAAAAAAATAGTGGTATTTCACAGTTTCAGTCTCCGCAGATGGCTCTGCAAGCACGTGGAGATTGCATGCAATTGTGCTTTGCTCTCGCAATATAGCTGCACGCCACGTGACCGGTGAGAGCCAACTGGTTCTAAATATATCTCTCATCAGCGAGGAATTGCCCTAGAACCGTTGTGCATGGCCGAATGCCGTTACAAACGACACTTGCATGGTCGAATGTAAAAACTCTTTCTTGCCGCCAAAATATCATGTTTATTGACCAAAACGAAGGCAAAACGGTCCTTCGACGCATGATTAGTGATGAATTACGTGGATAGGTACGTGTATGAAATATCGCGGAATGCAACTTTAAAGCACTTTACATATTGTTATTGCGCCAAAACAGCGTACTTGCACAAGACTTGTAAGGGGAAGTGATAACTTGATTACATTTTCTCGTGGACTTTTTAGATCACTGTAACGGATGATCAATGGATTTTTTCCGTCTGATGCATCTTTGGACGTGTTCAGACTGGTAACTGTCTGGATATGCAAAAACCTACGGAGAGCCTCATTGAGCTGACAAAAGTTCGGTGTTCACAGATTTGAGGTCACATTCACGCACGAATACAAGCAAGATACGGAACTTCTTTTAACAGAAAGGTCCTGATAATGTGCATAGATCGATAAAGAATATCTACATTTTACATCAGCAATGAGCAGTAATACCAGTGTTACCATTAAGAGCACAAATGAAAGAAAATAACCTACACCTTTTTAAAATCTGTTTCTTGTTTGCACCAGAATACATACGTTCGCCGTATGGCATATTCTCACAGTTAGGCTTTTTCAGCTAACAGTTAGGCATTTTCAGCAATTGTGACCAGTGGTGACAGAGTACTTTCTCTTATTTAACCCTTCAGGTATCAGTCTTGTTTATTTTGCCGATATCAAATGTTAAGAATAAAGTCTTGTCACAAATCAGGACTATAAACACGACAGGAATAGTTCCTGGTTTTCAAATATTGAACTTTTTAGGTCTACTATGTACTATGTACATGAGAGGGGGTCTCCTTACAGAGCCCCACCTAAAAAGAATCTTCTGCTGCACATTTTAGAACATTCTGAGACTTTTAACAAACATCACTAATTAACTAATAAAGGGGAATTATAAGCCACACAAAACCATCAAAAGGCACATCTTGCACGTAAGGACTACATGCCATAAAAATTTCAGATTGTTGAGTGTAGGCCTAATACTTTTGGAAAATTGGCCCCGAAAGAATGCCAGGACAAACGGACAGATGGCCCTCCTTACTACATCTCCCTGGCACCCACGTTAATCTTCACTGAGGCTGTAGTTAACGTTTTTTTTGAGTGGTTGACAAACCTTTGATTCCTCCTTTGCTGACCCCTGCCTTTTCTTCCTGCTCCTCTCCATTGTGTTCTGGTAGTGGGATGTGCCTCGTATATGTACATAGTAAGCCTGAAATGACAAATCAACATTTATGTTTTGATATTAATCCTCCGTCCACTAGACTTAAGTCAATTTGTAAATGTATACTGTGCACCATGTACTGCATTTTCAGGAGGTTAAATCTCTATTACTTGTCCTGTCTAAAAATTAAATTGTTCTGAACAGCAGGGCTTCCCTTAGTAAATCCATAATAATGTGTGCACTGTGCACAACAGCCTGCCTTTCAGGCAGTCCGCACATGCCAGCAAGGACAATAATGTTTTCAGCCAGGTCAGGTCCTCAGTAGTTGTACCCTGACAGGAGCTGTTAGTAGTAGTAGTAGTAGACCTTATTTATAGAGGGTATAAACTTGGTAAGCTAACGCTTATCTCACCCAGGGCCCTCTTGCGCATCCCATTCAATCATTCACACGTGTGTGCGGGGACCTGTCATGAGTGCATTTCTTATAGGGACCACTACTGAGTCAGGAGACTTGCAGCCTCCGTCATGGCCACTGACATAATCAGGCACAGGTAACCCAAACATGTCCCACTAAGCCTTTGAACAGTTAAGAGGTCACTGCATGTGAAGAGCCAGGGACGAATCCCTTTGGATCGGTCGGTAGTTGAACCCTGTACCCATCGCATAGAAAGTGAGGACCGTAACCATTCAGCCACAGTGGCTCATCTAAATCTAATCTTTAGAAGTTGTATTCAGCAAGAACAGATTTTTTCCTCCACCACTGGTTTCCACCCCCTGCCACACACATATATCATTGGCCAGTCACAAATTTGGATGAAAACAAATGCCCAAGCCTTCTTCTGAAAAATAGGCCAGAAACTGCTGAACAGACAACTTCCAGACAAGCTAATATTTAGTGTACCTGTATGCACACGGACTATACGTCATGATGGGAATTTCTATTCTTCTAGAATTCAGTGTTACATCACTTTGAATGTCACCATCTTTCACTATTCATAAAATAATGCATTGTTTCATCCATAAACCATATGGACGCCCCTTTCTGCTGAATAGTCTACATCTACATTATTTACACATCACACATGCTCTGTAGGCCACTGGCTAGCACATCAATCCAACAGCCAGTCAACATCATGCATACATAATAGTGCATCAAACCTCAACATTACAATATGTAACTATGGCCAAAGTTACTATGGGGTCTAAATACCTGTGTATGTTTCTGTTGAAACTCAGTCAGACTGCTTTACACTAATTATTCTACTACCTCCAGTCAAAGAGCAATCAAATTTTATTGGTTATCTGGGATATTCACCACCTAGGCACTTGCCAAGTGTTTCATAGCTATAGCCGAGACTTCAAAAAAAAAACAAAAAAAACCCACTGTGCAAGCACTTTGTACAACATGCAAGCACTGTCTGCCATATGTCAAGTCAAGCAACTGAGTGCTCTGTGAACAAGACCAAGCACTGAGTGCTCCGTGTACAAGACCAAGCACTGTGTGCTGCATACAACACGTGAATCTTTCCTGGATTTCAGTCACAATATGTTACTCAAAGACTGGCAGTTTTGCTTACAATCAATCTGGGGATAATTTAACTGCAGCAGATAATGAAGCAGATAAAAAGATCTGCGTTGACGCATGCCTCATTACGCTAGCAACGTCAATTGTTGACAACTCCCTTAAAAATTCAAATTCCAGAGACTACTGATGTCGCAACAGTCCATGATGATGCGCCACTAGAGGCGAAACCAGTTGAACTAATTTCTATCAATTTTTTGCTGTCAGGCCTTTGCCTGGTCATTTAATAATTTAACTGCAGCATCCCAACTTGCATGGCTGTCCTTGACAGGTAGCGTTCTTATTCCTGACAGGTAACCTTCTAAATCAAATTTCTCCACTTTTCTGTTTCTGAGTGGACACCTGGAAATATATTTTATCTGTCTCTGCTGCATGATTCTGGTAATAACTCTTGCACTAGTCAAATGCTATAGTATTTCCAATGTCATTTCATAAGTAACAAACTCATATAATCTGTATTGTGCAAAGTTTTATATATTCAGGAAATTCTTATGAGGTATTTTACACATGTAAGACACACCTGGTGTTAAGATGTGACACCATTTTACATTATGTTTGAAGATATTCTTTGATGTTTAACACACTTTGAGCAGGCAGACTTGTTACAATCCAAACAAGATAAACTAGAACAGTGGTCACTGACAGTCTGTAATTAAGACCCTTTCTTAGTTAATTCATTATAAAACAAAACAGCTGATGTATACTATAAAAATTAAGGAGGAGGCGGTCAAAGCATCCAGCTGCAACAGGCCAGGCTGTGGAGCGGTCCTGGAGAGGAGTGAAGAAAGGGTCTTTTAACTTTGACACTGTGCTCCGACACTGTTGCCCGGCTGTAGACCTGCTGCAACACGTTATCAAAGTGCTGTTGCCCAGCTGGTGTGTTTTTTTACTGGCACTGAAGTGCCACCGAACGGATGAAACTGGAATCCGGCCAAAGTTAAAGACTCTTTCTCCACTCCTCTCCAGGACTGCTTCGCGGCCTTGCCTGTTCTAGCTGGACGCTATGACCGCCCCTCCTTTATTTTTATAATACTTATTAGCTATTTGTTTTATAACCAGTTAACCAAGAGTGGGTCTTAAGAAAGACTAGGATTAAGCTGCAGACATACAGTTGGACAAGGACACCTTCCAAAATTTGCAATGTGTATAAATATATATTATCCCCAACTGCTAAAGCAATGTGGCTCAGTTAACCAGGTCCTACTTGAGCAGAAGTGTCAATGCTCCTCACGAAAATACGCTAAGTCAATGAAATTCAGACACTTAAACTACCTTTTGCTAATTTCTGTATATATCCAGAATTTCACTGGACTGGCTAAAATTCAGATCCCTGCTTGAAATATTAAAGATGGAGTCCACAGCTTTTGTTGCAGAGGAAAGCTGTTGACCTATAGCAAAATCTCTCTCTCTCTCTCTCTCTCTCTCTCTCTCTCTCTCTCTCTCTCTCTCTCTCTCCCTCCCTCTCCAACTGACAGCCTTTGGTCATGTTCACGAATTCACAACAACCTTACCGATGCCTTCTCAAACTTCTTATCGCAGTCTTTGCAGTAATTCCAGTCCCCATCATCACTGCCACTGTCTGCTTCTGCTCCCTTCTTTTTCTTTTCTTTTTCTGCCATCTTAGCATCACATATAGCTGAGTATAAATGAGGATCCTCTTCTCTTAAGTTGCTGCTGTGTGCACGTCGACCAGATGGATCTCTCGAGTAGTTGTGGCTTTTTGATGAACCTTTGAAAAAAATGCAGGAATGGTAGAAATATTAATTTCTAAATAAAAGGTAGGCTATGCTTGTGAGTGACTTCTCAATTACATGCACATTTACATTTACGCAGTGGGAAAGTATCTTTTTAGGCTGGGGAGGGCAAAAATGTCAGCTCTATAAACAAGAGGCTCATGGGTGTAACGCTCTGCTGACATTACCTCATGACCATCACCAAAAACATAATTTCCTGACATGCATCCCCTTCATGACACTGAGAAATTTGCCAAAGACATCCATACAATGCAACATCAAACTTCCTCATGAACATTTGTACTTATGGTTCATTTGGTACCACTTCCCCATATTCTTTCTCAACATATTAAATTCACGATTCTTTTCTTAATTGCTCCATGACCTTGAAAAATTGATCAAGGTCACACAAGATATTAAAAAGTAAAAAATGGCCATTGACCTAATGCATATTTAGGGCATATTTATCAGTTCTGTCTCAAGTTGTAATCAAAATAATGAATTTAATGTAGAGTGCTCCCTCTTTATAACACCCCTCATTACAAGGTGGTTTCTGATATACCGGTAACACAGTGTGTAGGTGCGTACCATGGTTCCCACTGACATAGTTTTCCCATTACTTGTATGTTAAAAATCCCTCTGTTATAAGGCGGTTGTTGAGAGAGGGAGCACTGTACTTTTAATACCTATACTGCTGGATTCCACTTAACACCACCACTGGTACCACCATGACTCCATACATCACAGGACTTCTGTGTGCACATATATAATATTCCTGTGCTGGTATATTGATACATGTGCACATATTCAGACACAATGCCCATGCCCAAAAAATCAATTCCTGATATGCATTTCCCCCATGACCTTGACAAAGTAGGTCATGGTCCCCATGTTACACAATATCAAACTTTTGTATATGATACACATTTGTGGTACAATTGGTATTGTTTGCCTCTTATTTTTTAACATGTAAAATTTATTGTTCTACCTTGAAAAAATGTTCAAAGTCACCCCAAAACTTTAAAAAATTAGATCTTGACCTGAAGTATATTTGTCCTTTATTAAAATAAATTATCTTTGGATGCAATTTCATGCAATTCTGAAAAGCTGAAAATAGCCTGTACACAGTCATTAAAAATAGAAAAAAACACACCACCACCTGAGCCCAAAATGTGAAGTACATTACCCCAAGTGACCCTGATTACAATATCAAAGCACCTGACCAAGTATTTCTTGAGGAAGACCTTCCTTTTTCCAAAAATTATAATATCATTGCATCGTCATCTCTTTTGCAAACTTGGTAGAGGATCACCTGGGGAACATCCACATGTAAAATCAACAATTTTGAGAAGTCAAATGTAAAAAGTTTAATCATGGACCCTCTATCAGATATAGGGTCCATGGTCTAATGGACAGAAGGCTGATGGATGCAAATGGATTATATAAGCTCTGCTGACTGACAAGTCAGCAGAGCATAAAATGGGGTGCATGGTTTTCAATTGTAGCATTTGTTCTGGTGATTCATTATTTACTGTATTGAACTTGCCTGCTTAGCCAACTCTGGGGGCTGTTGAATGTTGCATATTTTGATGAACTGATCTCCCCCCCCCCCATTCCAACTTTACAATAGGTTTGCCCTGAGTGAAGCACAACTTGACCTTTTCCTACTGCAGGGCTTGTGTACAACATCTCCTTTGTTTCCCCATCTGTAAAATCATCGTTGCAGTAACACACAAGAAAGACCAGGGGGCTGCTGCAGCCTGGCTGCCCACTGGTTCATCATATTGTGTCCCAGTAAAGAGGTTATTGCGCTAAATTTAAAAAAAAAAAAAAAAAAAAAAAGGAACAAGGCACCCAGTCACCCAAGGCGCTGACTTATTCTGCGAAAAAAAACCCAGACCAGTTAGTCAGGCAGGTGGGCACTGTCCGACCACTTTTCTTGCTGGCCGTGATACGCAGAGAATATCAAGGTCAAGGACAGGACTTTTATATGCTTCTTTGCTTTTTAATTTAGTGGTGGAGTCACATGTGGTTTTGTCCCACTATCTGTTTGTGACACTTTCTGAAGCTGATTGCCACCAGGACTTGCAACATCAGCATCGGTGGGCAAGCCCCTTTTAAAAACAAAGGAAACGAAGGGTTTAGTGTGTGGCCTAGCTGGAATTGGCACAGACAAAAGACATAATGTACGGGATCCCTATGGTAACTAGACGTCCCTGCTAGCTAGTCCTTGCACACAGACCTGCAGGAACCTTTTAATGACAATGTGAAACTATCTATACATGCAGCCTAGGAATGTTTATGCTGATGACATGCAAATCATGCCATTGCAAATTTATATAACATCAAACAGCAAGTGGCGAAGTTTAATAGCACAAGTAGAGCACACTATAAAAAGTGTGCAAGCATCACATGGAATACAATATACCAAAAGGGGGGTGCCCACCGATGCTGATGTTGCAAGGCCTGGTGGCAATCAGCTTCAGAAAGTGTCATCACCATCGGTGTCCAAGTTAAGTACGAGGAAAACAAAGGTGAGAAGGTCACTTGGTTTATCAGACAGCCCAACCTCAAGTAAAATACCACCACCAGTGGAAGTGCATTGGAAGGAAAGGTGTCAGTGTTGACACAAACAGATGGTGGGATGAAACCAACCGTGACTCCGCCAGCAAATGGAAAAGCAAAGAAGCATATAAAAGTCCTGCCCTTGACCTTGATATTCTCTGCATAGCACTGCCGGCAAGAAAAGTGGTCGGACAGTGTGCCCCCTCTGTAGTCACCACCTTGAACCCTGTGGTATAAAGCAGACTGGTACATCACTTTCGGCGACTGTGTGCCTTTTTCCTTTTTTTTAAATTAAACGCAATAGCTTTATTATTGGGACAACATATGACGAAGAGGTCGGGGGCCAGACTAATTAGCCTGGGGGCATTTATTGTCTCAATGATCCTTTGTGGTATATAATTACTCTATATAAATTAACAAGCATTCACCCTTTGACATGGACCTATGTGATACACTTCCCCCAGCCCATCTCTCAGACACACTCCATGAAAACACAGTGGCCATGTAAACATCTCTTGAGGAAGCAGCGATATCTTGATTTTCTGCCCGAGTATGTGGACACGTGTGGCAGATAATTAACCTTTTTGCAAGAGGGTTTACATAGGATTTTTCTGTTCCCAAATTGTCTTTGTAGAATTTGCTAATAAAATATGTTTGAACCACATATCCATTACACCTTTGCATGGAAACATAAAATTTATTTTGGGAAAGGGAAATTGTAATGTCATTTTAGAGTTTCTCTTTTCACCCGTTTTAATAAACACATATTTTTCTTCCCTTTTTATTATTATTATTTTTTTGGGGGGGGACGTAACAGTTGCTGCTGCATCAGCTTATTAGTTGTGATCAAATATATATACAAGAGGGCTGTGTGAACAGCCGATGCTCAGCTGATCTTGACATTCATCACACTTGCAGCTCTATGAACTTGGGAAAGGATCAAGGTCACCCATGTTCTGAATAAGTCTGACCTTTATACAAGAACACTAACATGGGCAACATCAAGGTTCAAGTAGTTTTCAAGTTATAATGAAGAGTAAAATTCATGTATGTTGCACTGTGACCCCAGAAACGAGGTCAAGGTCATTCATGTACTGTCTAAGCACGACCTTCATACAGAAACATTAACATGTGCAGCATCACGGTACTAACTCAAAACAGATCTCAAGTTATCAAGTGAACAGTAAATTCGGTGTCAGTTGTCCTGTGAATTAGCATAAGAATGCCCATTGACTTACATAGTAATCAACAGGAAAGCTGCATTGGCCGGTAAGTACCCAAATTGAAAATCCAAAGGAGTGCCACCTGGTAACCAACTTTGTTTGACCCTTCCACAAGAACATATCCATCACATTTCAGCTTAATCTGAGTGACAGTTCTGAGAACAAATGAAAAATAGCAAAACCATACAAAAAATTCATTAAAAAAAAATAGAAAAAATTGCAGCGCCACCTGGTGAACAAATTGGGAGCTAGGTGTCCCTGGGAGTGTCTATGTACGATATCAAAGCAATTGGGGGAGCGGTTTCGGAGAAAAGATTTCTTAAGATTTGCCCAAAAAAGAACAAAAAAATGCATTAAAAATCCAAAAATCGCTGGACTGTGACCATTTGAACAAACTTGGTAGAGACCCACCCAAGGCACATCTCCACCAAGTTTGAAGTGGATTTGGCTGGCGGTTTCGGAGAAGTCGAAAATGTGAATTGTGGACAGAAGGAATATGGACCCTCACAAAAACTCAGCTGACGGACAAGTCAGCTGAGCTAAAAAACATATTTACTTTGTTCATGTTGTGGGCAAACAGTTCTTTGTTGCCTGGCTGCAGGTTTATTCTTTTTTCTTTCTTTTTTTTTTTGTTGCCCTCCAGTGCCACAGAAACAAGAAATGTTTATTAATAGCATTTCTCATGTACAGGTATTATACGGTTTTACAATTTTCCCTTTTATTTTTTATCCATTATGGTATTATTGATGACTGTTTGCTTGGGCCACAACCGTTATCAACTTAGGTCATGTGTTTTCAGGGCTTGACATTAAGGACTGCCAGGTTGTCAGGGGCAACCAAATTTCAGTCAGGGCAACCAAAAATTTTAAGCTCTATGGGATGTTAGCCCACTGGTTGCCCCAAAATGTGGAAAAAGTTTCTGGGGGACAACCAGACAAAAAACCTTAATGTCAACCCCTGGTTTTGATGCATATATAGTTCACCATGAATGGCCCGTGTTGGGTGGGGATTTTTTTTCGGAATGGCAATATCAACTGAAAGCAGGCTGACCAATTTCACTTGTTATTATATGAAAAATACACATTTGATTTAGTGTGCAGATAATTCTTCTGAGAATTTAAGACAGTACTTGGGTTGGTTTCTTGTTAGTTAAAATTTGGTTTTCTTTTCATTGATCCAAGTTAAGACAGCAAATTGCCAAATACTGAATTAACTTCATTTCATTCCTAAGTAACAGCATTAAAAAAGCCTAGAATATGATATTGGCTTTCAAAAGGAAATAAGTGCATAAACATGCACTGTAGGACTGGTGGTTAAATGCTTCTACTAAAAGCATGTGATTTGCTGAAAAAGTACCATACACATGACAAGAAAATGATGTACAACTTCAATCCTTTCAGCTGCAAGAACACTTAACCATAAAGCCATGCTTCAAATCCTTGATCACTGAAATATGCAAATATTAATTATAATAGACATTGTAAGATAAAAACTGTCCCTCACTAGCAATACAGGTCTTCCCCTTGGCAAAAAAAATGAGTATTTAGGGGCTCAATTGTTGGTTTGGTGAAATCAGAATTTAACCTACAATATAGCTAGCTTTTATGACTTTGTTCATGGAAATCACCTCTTTAAGTCACTACACATATCCATGAACATGCATGCAGCTTTTTATGTTTGAGCAAGTTTTAAAAATATGGGCTTTACTTCAATTACGGTATTTGGAATTAGAGTTTCGATAGGAAATAGAGATTCATTATGATCACTGCAACTATATATATTAATAATAACATATGTTGTGAAATGCGAGTGCAAATATTGCTGGTTTACAATACATGAGTGCTCCTTTAATGTACATCATGTGGAATATGTGTTATTATTGTCTCCTACATGGTAGGTCTTCAACTATCTTCCAATATATTTATGAAACTGTGCGACTGTTCATCTGCAACAGGAAAAAAATGGATTTCTTGCTTGCATTCCCTGTCCTGTGTGACTGCCTTCCTCCAATGACTGCTCATATATTCATACAATGTATGGTGTAGAATGCAACTCTCTTGCACCGTTTTGGCGCTAAATCTTATTTATCCTCACTCTGTTTTACTTGCAAAGAAACTCGGGGGGGGGGGGGGGTTGTTCAAAAAAACAAAAAAACAACAAAATAACAAAAACAGTCTCATCCATCTGATCACCTGCAACAAAAGGAAAAGCTGGGGGTGGGGGGGGTGAGCCCCGCTGTCAAATGTTTAGTCTTCCTTTAGTCTCCTTAGTATTTTCATGATGAATGTCTATTCATCTTGGCCAGTCACATCTGCATGCTGAAATCAGTAAATCAGTCACTTTACAATTCCATTAAAAATTGGCCATCTTGATGAGATCTTCCCATGGACTTTATTGTCCAACCAAGAGCTGACTCCTAGTCCAAGATCTCTATAATGCTCACACTATACAAGGATATAGGGTTGGTACATTTATCTGCACCATTGCTGGGTGATGTTTGGTCAAAGCACCAGCAGCCACCCTACACTACAAACAACACTATCACAGATAGCCACCCTACACTACAAACAACACTATCACAGATAGCCACCCTACACTACAAACAACACTATCATAGATAGCCACCCTACACTACAAACAACAATATCATAGATAGCCACCCTACACTACAAACAACACTATCACAGATAGCCACCCTACACTACAAACACACACATACACTTGTACGGTGGGATTTCTTTTTTGTTTGGGGTGTTTTTGTTGCTTTTTTTTGGTCTGTTTCTTTGTTTTGGTAGTTCACTCTACTCTATTTAACATATAACCTTTACACTATACCTATCATAGTTACACTTGTACATTTTTTTTTTGCCTTTACTTGTCTGTTTCTCGGTTTTAGTGGTTTACTTTAATCTATTTTGACATATTACCTTACCACTATCACAGGTACACTTGTATGGAATTTTTTTTTTTTTTTGGGGGGGGGGCATTTTTTTTTTGTTTGTTTAATCTATTTGGACACATAACCTTGACACTGTAAAAATAACAGGGGGATTTGGATGCAATTTATACATCATTTGGATCTATACTGTGCAAAATGGTGAATAACGTGTACATTTTGACACTATACAGTTAATACTAACTGGACAATATCTAACACCCAGACTGACTGTCGTCAGACGAGACTGAAAAACATGCTGATGCTGATGATGATGATGATGATGATGATGATGATGATGATGATGATGATGATGATGATGATGATGATGATGATGATGTAGAGTAATCTTTCAATGATCGGACACCCCCAGTTATCGGACAGTTGAACATACTGGAAAGGCCTGAAATAGTATATAAGATCAATAAATTATCCCTGGTGATACCATTTTCAAAAAAGGACATTCTGCCCTTTATGTGGACCTATTTCCCCCAAATTTTGACACTTGACTGGCATATCGCAGCAGACCATCGAAGTTGGAAGGTACATAAACATCATTTATATGCACACTTTCAGTAATGAGTTTACTAACTGGACTGTCTGTAGATATAGCATCTAAAGAACAATTGAATTGGTTATAGAGATGGTTTGTGACTGATTAAACAATGATATTTTCTTGTAATTAAATTTTCATCAGGAAACAATTGTGAAGATGGCATGAAGTTAAAAAAAAAATACTGGGTGGCCAAATACCACTCTAATGCGAAGGTCTATCAATCTACAATTGGTCAGGTGGTTCATCAATGATTTTTTAATGTGTACAGATTAATGATAACTGGCCTAGTTTCAACCATTGTTAACACCCTGAATAAGTCTGTTAATATGAAAAACCTGTCAATAGACTCTTTTCAATTATTGGCCACAGTGGCCAATATTGAACGTAGATTACTTCACCTGGCCAATCATAAAATATCAATAAATATTTAGATGATTGGCCACTTTTTACAATTAGGAATGTTATATCTCAAAACAACAATTTTGTAAAATTACTTAGAATTTGCTCCAGTGAGTTGATCAACATAAATATTTAGCAAACAGATATTACTTTGGCTACCTATATGTAGTGACTAGTGGGTCAGGTTGGATATGGATAAACCTGGGTAAAATGCTTGGACATGTAGGCCTAACGTTAGGCCAATTCAGGTCTTCCAATCACTTGCCAATCTAGCCAATGGCTAAATAAGGATACAATTTTTACTTTTTTTCTACCTGATGAGCAGACAGTTTATAAATAGGCAGGAGTTTACCTAAAATTCTACCCACATAATCTGGTTACAGAATGAAAATTTACAGGGAAAATCTTGTTCTGTAGACCAAAAGTTCAATGTGTGTGTGTCACTGTGCATGCATGCATGTGTGTATGGATGTATTTGCAGGTCTTTGCCTATCAATATATCATATAAGATTTTGCAAATCCTTAATTATATTTTCAACTTGCCCATTTTCAGAATACCTGCAAAGCAACAGAATATAATGTCACATGCACCGGAGGCTGTTGGGGATGGATCCAGAGGTCAGAAGGCTGCAAGCTGACAATAAAGGGTCCATCACTCGACATTACAGGACAAACTGGCGGGTCATGTGCCTGCAGGGAGAAGGATGGGTCCAAGTCCCATACTCTCTTCTGAAGCGGAAAATATCCTGGCAGAATGGATCATGCAGATGGCATGATGCATTTCCAGAAAAGAAAGATTTAATCAATACTTTATATAAAATTGTTACTAAGGATAGCAGAAAGATGCCCTTCAAGAATGGCATTTTGTGAAACACATGGTTCACTGTTAAGGCTTCTCTTGGCAAAGCATCCTGAGATTTCAGCCAGGAGAGCAGAGCCCATTACAAAAACTAGAGGCAATGTGACAGAGGGCAAAATTCAGGAGTGGTTCCACAAATTCCTATGAAAAGAGGAACACATGGATATTCTATCAGATGGACAGCATATTTTAAATGCTGATGAAACAAACTTCCAGCTCAACTTCGAAAGTGGCCAAGTCTTGGGAATTGAAGGGTAGAAAAATGTCTATGAAATGCATCCTGGCAGTGAAAATGAGGCCAATACTGTGCTACATGTATGTACATACATTGCACACAAATTCTAGATACCACGTTCTGTAAGACGTACTTTCCTTGATTACTTCATATTATGTACTGAGCATAAGTATTTATTTTACAGTTTTTAAGAATGCCCCACTGCCTGTCCCTGTCTATCTGTGATCGTCTTGGCTGTGTGGCATGCGTGTGTCTACTGTTGTCCTGTTTATTCGTCGTCCTTTTTTCTTACGAGAGGGATTTATATAGGGTTGCGCCCTTTTCCCAATCGGATATAACATATTATGGACTATTGTATTGTTGGAAATAATAACAAATGTTTAAACCATACATTGCAAAAAAAAAAAAAAAAAAAAAAAAAAAAAAAACAAAAACCAACATGACTATAGGCCCTGTGTTCTCATCTAATTATCAGTCACCTGCTCAACAGTCAGTCTTAAAATGGCTGGTATTAGAATATTGGTGGCTGATCACTGATGAAAATGACTTTCCTAATTATGCCTGCTTTCTACATGTAAATACACATATACACAGTATACAATTTACGATTCAAATAATCTTGAAAGAGCAATCAGCTGATAAAAGTATGTGACAGGTATGAAAATAAGTGTCTAGGCATTTTAAATGGAAACACGACATGGCACATGGTTAATGGCCAATAACTGAAAGATTACCCTATATCCCTTGTGCAGCCCCAGACATGGAACATAGAGTGAGTATGTATGGGCCTGTTTGAAACAGGACAAATATGTGATTGAGGAATGGTCTTGTGTGTTGACATTGCGTTTAGATGCAGGTTGTTAAGCAAACAATCACAACCACAACCACACCTCCGTATAAACAGTGTTTTCAACTAACTCTTCTACATGTGCCTGGCAACTCTGTATGTGGGGTAAACCTTCCCACTGTTTCTTTTTTTTTTTGGGGGGGGGGGGTCATACTTTTGGGGTTTTCAGTGCAAATTTGTAGCTTATTTTAGACAGTTTCCCCCACAGGATCCATTTACCTCATTATATTCTTTGTTTAAGCTAAAATCTCCACATTTCTTGACCGGAATGGACACTGGTTCACCTATAGCTACCAGCATGTCTTGATAATTTATTTGACAGATGGCAAAACAAAGCACACTGTTCTGGCCATCCACGCACTTGTTTACTTAATGTATCATACACAGTGCTTGCATAATTGCCATTGTTGGGAAATAAACCATGAGATATTGAGTTTAGATTTGAGTGATAGAGTTTATTTTGTAAATGTAATGTATAAGCAGATCGGCTAAGAAATTCAAATGGTGCTGTCCATGCACCAGGGCAACCTGGTTTCTTCATACCGCCAGAGACAAAACCATGTGGTGTCAACAAATTGTGAGCCTGCTTTAGACATCAGCAATGTTGTACACACACTTCAAGAACGATATCATTTTGCAACACTTATTCTGATTCATAAATGCTACAAACACCTGTCTGGTAATTTGTACAGCAGTATTTTACTTTCACATCCTTGGACATAATGGGTACATATCCAAGTACTTAGAGGAATTTATCACAAATATAATGAAACCTTGGTTAAATGCACTACTTAATGTTACATTATAGTACTGCATTTATAAAAACATGACTCAGATATCCAAACACTTGTTCTTCACTTTCAATGGAGTTGGCTGAAGTGATTCCCATTTGTTTATTGTTCTGGTAAAAAAATCTTGTATTGAAAGATAATATACAAGTACATAACACCATCACAACACAAAATGGCACGAACTTTTGCTATACATTTGTGATATATTTCAAACTCTGTCAAGGTGGTAGTAGATACATTGTATCATAGCAAAATATACATAAAAATAATGAGACGTTATCATTAAGAACCTTAACACAGACCAAGCATGTCATGTTCATGAATATCATGAACAGGCACATGATATTTATTTTAATCTGGATTACTGGATTCTTTCTTTGTTTTTTTTTTTCTTTTTTTAGTTATTAACATTCTTCTTTGTGGGTTTGTTTTCAGAACTTGCATGCCATCCAAAGGTTGCCTGACAGAGCAAGGTTCCAAATGCTAACACACTGACAGGCCAACTAAAATTACAATCATTTTCAAAAGGCTACACAGAGTGCTATATCAAGTAACCCTCTCCCTTCCAAGCTGTTTTGAAAATGATGATTTTAACCAATATATTGATCTGCAATTTTGCACTAACAGCAAAGAGCATCTCACATCTGGAACCCCCTCCCATGTGCATACTCTGTGCAGGCCTGTGAAAATGCATAAAATGACTGACTCCTTACAGGGTTGTTCACAATTGTCATCATTTTTGCAAAAGTACTCTTTCTGTTGGTATATTTCCCCCCCCCCCCCACCCCCACGCACTCTCTGAAACTGATATTACATGTCTATGGTTGACTTTACATGACATTACATTCATGTACATGTATTGATAGAGAAGCTGATCTAACCCTTTCATAATCATACTTTATTTTATTTTTATTTACCATAATGAAATCAACTTGTTTTCTTTTTTCAAAACAAAAATTATGTTGTGAAAAAAACTTGTTAGTTCCAATGCATTTCTTTATTCCACCCTTCTACTCATGCCTGGTAACATGACAACCTAGTCTGGGTTTTAATCATGTGAATTCTTTATTTGGTATTGTTCAACTACTTGATGTCCTCGGTTTGGTGCTGCCATTGCTTTAAACTTGGTTTGGGTCTTAAAAATTTGGTGTTGTAAATAATAATTTTTCCACGAAATGAAAAGTGTACACGGCCCCTTGCCCCCCCTCCTCCAGTGCACTTTTTGTTCACTCAGGAAAAATGATGACCATTGCAAATGACCCAGTAAAAAAGGCAGAAGGAATAAAGATCCCCCTTACCATGATCTAATCCATCATTTGAGGTTTCTTGATTGTCTGGGTCCTTACCACTACCTGGCCTGTCTGACAGATGGAACCAAGGGTCACCTGCATTTGATGTTTTCTGACCGTAGTTTGGATTTTGCTCCATTCCTCTGTTCTCAAAGTGACTACTTTGCAAGAACTTTGTGTCCATTCCAGATGATCCATCTGAGCATGTTTTTGGTTCAAATCTTAAAGGAGCATCCATATCCTGGTTGAAGGCTGATTGACTAGTATGCTGAAAATCAGACTCAGGGTAAGATTCTTCATAATAACTATCATCTGGCCCACAATACTGTGAACTCGGAAGATCTGTTTCCATTTCTGATCCAAAGTTAACATCTTTTTCAAGATTTCCACTTGTTTCTGATGCAACAGCACCCACTGCCATTCCACTTGACTGATTACCCGGCTGAAACCCTCTACCTGGTCCAATCCTGGGAAACTGTGTGTTCATCTGCTGCGTTTCAGGATCTCTATTTGAAGCCATGCCACTTAAGTGCAACAGCCTTTCAGCCAAACTAACAGACTTTGATGATGTGCCAAGGAGAGGAACCCTGGGTTCTGATAAAATCTCATCATCTCTGTGTTCCATGCTTTGGCCATGCAGACCAATCCCATACTTATGCTTGTCTGGTTTACCCTGGCGTCCGTAATGACTGGTCTGAGAGCTGTAGTCACTTGCTCCCTGTTGCATACCACCAGGCACTGCAAGCATCCCAGGTCCCCATCGATTTGGCTGCCCAGCATGCACTCCAGCATCTTCCTCTCCAATCTGGTCCTGCTGGTTACCCAAACTTGTATTTGGTTTAGGATCAGGTAACAAACCTGTTTTCTTGCTCTTCTTTCTGTAAGGACTAGATGCAAATGGCACTTTCGGTAAGTCTGGCCCCATGAAGGAATCCTGGGGCTGGTAATCACCTGGTGCTGCCTGCTGACTACCTGGGCCTTCACCTCCCCAGCTGTGTGGCTGTCTTCTGTGTAACTCAGCAGGCTCACCCCCATAATGACCCTTCTGAGTATTCAAATTTGTACTCCCATCAGGATTAGGCAAATGAGCTGCTTTTGTGCCAGTGTTGTAAGGATTTGATGCAACTGACTGCATTGGAAAATCTGGCTCCATTGCGGAGTCAGCCCTTTTTGTGTGCTCATCTCTCTGCAATTGTCTCTGATCCATATGGCCTGATTCACTTGCCCGAGTTTGCTCAGGCCCGAATTTGTTTGGTTTAATATCACTCTGCACATTCTGGAAAGGACCTCTGACACCTTGAGCTGGCTTGCTCACCTTCAGATCTCTCAAATCAATTGGCTTTTTGACAACAAGTGTTCTCAAATCTGGTGGCTTCTTGACACCTAAAGTTCCCAAATCAGTTACAACAGGGTTGGCACTTTTACTTTCAGGAAAATTCGCTGTGCCTTTAGCAGACTGGGTTTCCAGCTCAGGTTTTTCCACTTTAGCAACTTTGCTTTCAGAGTTGTTCTCCGTAGCAGCTTTCCTCTTCACATGCGCTTCCATTTTGCAACGCTTAAGTCTGTCAGCATGTTGTTTGTATGTGTCATTACCGCTATGTGTGGGGACCCAAGGTTCTCCAGGTGTAACATGATCCACTGCAGATGGGTTTGACTGATCACACCTGGTAATTGTTTCATTGCTCTTTTCTGCATGATGCTGTTCCTTGTTGTCATATGCTGCTTCAACAGAACATGTAGTTGTCTGTGTTGTTAGTTTATCTTTATTTTCATTATCAATCACAGATGCTTCCCTTTTAGATTTTGTTTCAAGTTCTGGGCTCTTCTGTGGTGCTGCTTTACCTCTGCTGTCTTTATTGGCTGAAGGTATTTCCCCCTTTGCTTTATCTTTCCTCTGTTCATTGACTGATGAGGTTCCCCTCTCAGGCCATCCTTTTACCGCTTCATTCTCTGTTATTTTGGAGCACTTTTCCCCCTTGAGCTGTTCCTTATCTTGCCCAGCTTTCAAAGCCACTTGACTACTTTGAAAGAGTAATTTGCTTTTGTTATCTTTATTGGCTGAAGAGGTTTCCTCCTTTGATTCTGATCTTTCAAGCTCAACCTCTACATGGCTTTTAACTTTTGTACTATATTCAGAAATATCTTGTTTTTCCCTGTCATGTCCTGCTTTTGCAGAATCTGAACAAGTTTGTGATACTGTTTTTACTTTATTATCTCCATAAGTTGTAGATGTATAGTCACTGGATTCTGCTTTTGCTTCACTTGGGGTGGCTGTTGAGGTTTCAGTCTTTGACATGTTAGATAAACTGCCCAGCAGACTCCCAACTGATACTCCCCGCCTTGTAACAACTTGTACAGTTTGATTATCTTTTGATGGTCCCTTATTATCTTTTAGTGTTTTTGGAGTCTGAATTACACTCTTCTCTGCCCTGTCCATTTCATTTTTGGATACTTCTTTCTTACTTGAATCACCCCTAGTTGGTATGTCTTTTGAGTTTCCAAGTTCTGCACTCATATCTTCTGTTTTTGAACTATCTGTGGAATCTTTGGTATCACTGCTTTCTGGATCTTTAGTTTTCTCAGGGTCATCTGCAGTTGAAGAGCTTTTGTTTTGTTTATGTTCAAGTGATCTTGGTTTCTGTTCCTTTGCTGCTTCCAGTTCTTTCTGACGTTGTTCTAACTCTTCACGGCGAAGCTTCAGTTCTTCTTGGCGTTTTTTCAGCCGCTCAGCCTGACGGTTTTTCAACATTTCTGCATGAGCTTGATAAGATTCAGAATCCCTCAGGTCATGTTCAGAGCTTGGTTTTGTATCTGTGGATGGACTATCTGCAGCACCTTCCTTAATGTTCAGCTCTCCAGCAAGGTTGTCTTTATTTGGGGTGGGTAACACACTAGGTACCTGTACTCTTGGTTGTGATCTAAATGGCCCCATTTCTTGGTTTGGACCCAGAACTGGTCCTCTTGGTTGCGATCCAAGAGGTCCCATTTGTTGGTTTGGACCAGGACCTGGTCCTCTTGGCCACATTCCTTGGTTTGGACCAGGACCTGGTACTCTTGGTTGTGATCCGAATGGCCGCATTCCTTGATTTGGATCAGGTCCTGGTCCTCTTGTTTGGGATCCAATTGGCCTCATTCCTTGGTGTGAACCAAGAAGACCAGGTCCTCTTGGTTGTGATCCAAGCAGACCAGTGCTTTGGGTGGACAACCTGCCTGGCCCTATTGGTCTTACACCTGCATCCAGCTCTGCATTTCCACCTTGAAAGGTACTTCTTCTGAAATTAGAGAATAAACTCGGGGGGTTCTGCCCCATTTGCTCATTATTACAGCCAGCTTGCATATTATTTTCTCCCATTTGACCCATGCTCATCATGTTTTGGCCCATCTGCCTAACATTAGGGCCCAAGTTCAAGTTATTTTGTCCAAGTCGCCTAACATTTTCATTCATGTTAGGCTGCCCTGCCTGCTGATTGTTGAAACTAAAGTTAGAAACATTGCCTTGTCTCATCTGATCCATGTGTGAAGATGTTCCAAGCTGGTTCTGTCCCAGTGGCGTAAAATCTTGTCTCATGTTATTTTGGCCTACTTGCCTGAAATTCTGTCCCATATTGCTTTGTCCCATTTGAGAATTGTTAATATTAAAGTTGGACATGTTGTCTTGCTCTATGTGCCCAATGTCCTGGGATCCCATCTGCCACATGCTCTGTGGTCCCACCTGTCCCATATTTCTGGGACCCATTTGCCCCATGTTCTGTGGTCTCATATTCCCCATGCTTTGGGGAACCATTTGCCCCATGTTCTGGAGTCTCATATTCCCCATGTTTTGAGGTGTCATCTGCCCCATGTTTTGAGGTGTCATCTGTCTCATGTTTTGGGGTGTACCAAGAAGACTAGGCTGCCCTGATGATCCAAAGCCTTGATTGGGATTGTTCATCATATTCATGTTGGACTGCATTACCATGGAGCCTCGTGGTCCTAACAAAGGCTGCCCACCTTGTCCATGTCCTCCCATCCAACCTGGATTGTTGTTCTACAATGAAAATTTGAACATAATGACAGCCACAATCTGCAAAATAAACATCATGTATGTACCTGATGTACTACTGAGCCAGGTAATCAACTAGTAACATGATGCTTTGATTTTTCACATCTTGTGCATTCACATGTACATTTGACCAGAACATAGTACATGTACTTTACCACCCTTGTGCAGAGAATTTGGATGCATGCCTTCTATCAAGATGAAATATCTTGTCCGTCTGCATTTGATCAGGACACAGTATTTCACAGCCTGGTTCTGAGATTAAATAAGCAATACTAATTGTGATTGTGTTTGTAACTCAGAAGTGGTTAATCCTGAAACGATGCTCAGGTCAGCAGTGGTCAGACCCTTGCAAAGCTGAACATAACTGAGCAGTATTTACCTCACTGAGTAGAATCTATGTGTAAGGCAGCATAGTGTGCAATTTTCTTTGGATCTGTTGATGTGCTACTTTTTTATTACTGGTACAGTAGCTTTGTCAAGGGTGACATTCCAAGAAACCCTTAACCCCCACCCCCATCCCGAAGTGGTGCACATATAATGTTTAAGTATTGAAAAATGAAAAGCACTATGGTAAAATACGAGAACAATGAATTTGGCACCATTTTGCTCTTTTTAAATGTTCATTTAATGGGAGCATTCAGCCTCTACAGGTTCATTTTGGGGTTTGGGACACAAATTTGGCATTCGAGGATGGCAGGTGTTCAATGTTTGTAGGATCAAACACTCTGCTTTCCTATTAAAATATATGTAAAATATTTGGGACCAAAAAAAAAGTGTTCAAGAAGAGCAAGTGTTCAACCTTTTAACATGTTCTGCTAGATGGGTTTCACTGTAGTCTCAACCCTAGCGTCCTTGTGGCTGGAGCACTGGCCGGCCATGCGCAGGGGTATAAAAGAGTTAATGACAGTCCCAGCACATGTACCAGATCTTGTCAGAGAGGTAGATGACACAACTTCTGCAATAGACTACCACTTTGCCAGGGGGTAACCGAAGGTTCAGTGTCTCCTGCACATGGGGTCCCCACTGCACATGGGGTGCCCACTGAGAGGTAACCACTTGGAGAAATTTCAGCCAGATGCAACAGCAGGAAATCCGGAAACTGGACCTCTGGAAATCCGGAAACTGGACCTCTGATTCCAAGTGAAACTACTACCATGTGGTCCATTTCCCAAGCAGATGACTGGACACTTTGGATTTTGAATCAGAAGTAACATTATAGGCTCACTTGCTACATGTCCACTTGTTTTACTCCACATGAGTTTAAGCCTCTTTGAGTTATTTATATTGAACACAAATTCACCTACCAGGCCTTATAACTCATAGACAGCAAACAACAGTGTATCAGAACCGTACACTTGTAGAAAAACCAATTACAAGGGTAAGGAACACTCTAATTAGTAATTTCCTGTGGCAAAAGTATTTACACCATTATTGTGGCAAAACAGAAATACAAGTAAGACAAAAGGATACTGCAGTATATGATCAAATGTATTATACGAATATTTGAAAGCTCCTTCTATGTCTGTAAACATGAAACATATGCCATAAGCGAAGTCATATAGTAGAACCAGTTCTCGGTAAAAAACTGCTTCATCGGCTGCCATCAATGTGCTTTGCACACACAGACACCCAAGACCCTGTATCGTATTACAAAATGTTCACTTTTCAACTCTCCAACTGACAAAAAGTAGTTGAGATTGTATTGTCACCCGTGACAGACAAACCCTTGTCACCAGTAAAGTGGTGCTTATTGTCACTTGCACACCGTTTGGCTAGACCTGAAGCTATGAGGAATCCTTCTGAAAATATTATGGTAACAAGATTGTCCAATTGTGTGCCACTCAGACGGCCTTCAAATAAATACATAAAAAGTTTAAAAAGTTTAGAAATAATACAAGGAAGCTGGTTTTCAATAGGAACATGGTCCATTATGATGTACATCCCGGATAAAAATTTGGTGAAGCTGTAATGCATCCTTGTCGAGATATTATGATAACATTGTCCCCTGGTAGGCCACTCAGACAGCCTTCAAATAAATACTTTAAAATTTTATGGAAAATTTTTAAAATAAAAAGAGAAAGCTGGTTTTACATGGGAACCTGGTCCATTATAAGGTGCACCTCTGATAAAAATTTGGTACAACTATGGTAAAAAACTTATGAGATATTGCGGTAACGTCATCAAGGTTGATGCCACTCAGACAGCCTTATACTGGGCTGGCACTAGAAAATTGACAGTTTTAGCCAGTCTGGTTAATTTAGCTGAAAAAATATTTTCGCCAGACTTAGCCAAATTAAATTTTGCAGATACTACTTGGAGCTAGCTCTTAGAATTTTACTGCATAAGATATTTTTTGCTTAAAAAAATCAGGAATATTTTATTTTTATGTGCCACAAACAATCAAATTTAGGTATAATGATCATTTTCTAATAAATTGTGAATTGCAGCCACATTTTATATGTGTACAATCTGAATTTATAGGTGCAACATCCTTTAGCCAGTTTGCCTAACTGAAGAAAAAACTATTTGCCAGTTCACACCTTTTTTTAGCTGGTGGCTACCTGGCTAGTACTAAGTGCTATCCCAGAAATACATATATTAAAAGTGTCATAAAAAGCTTAAAAATAATCAGAGGAAGCTGGTTTTCAATTGGAGCTAGGTCAATTATAAGGTGCATCTCTGATAAAAATTTGGTAAAGCTACAGTGAATAGTTTTTGAGATATCACGGTAACGTCGTCAGGGTTGATGCCACTCAGACGGCCTTCAAATAAATACATCAAAAGTTTCATAAAAAGTGCAAAAGTAGCCAGAGGAAGCTGGTTTTCAATAGGAACCTGGTCCACTAAGGTGCATTTCTGATAAAAATTTGGTAAAGCTACGGTGAATATTTTAACGTCAACAAGACAGACTACACAAGGGACAACAATACCCTCTGGCACTTTATGTGCCGAGAGTTAAAAACAAAACACATACAAAAAAAAAAGTGCTACCACTACTGATACACAGAGTTGATATATGATCAGGAAGCAATGTCACTGTCACTGCCACAGGTGAAGATTGAAGGAGTATCATCCTTCACATCACTTCCGCTTATTGTTCCAACCTAAGTGGGCACCCCACCTTATTAAGACATTGAAAAGTTACCAGGTGCTGCACTTCAAAGTGAATTTTTAGTACGAAAACAATGTTTCACTTTGAAAAAGATGCATGCAAATGATTTTTAAAAAACCAGTGCTGTCTGCTAGGATCAATAAAAAAAAAGAAAAAAAAAAAAAGCAAAACAGGGAGTAATCTTTTCATCATGTTCATTTGATTTTTAAGCACTGCAGGACAACTTCTACTACCAAGTACAGTGCTCTGTCTTTATAACACCCCTCATTACAGGGCGGTTTCTGATATAACACAGTGTGTACCATGGCTCCCACTGAAACAGTTTCCCCATTAGTTCTATGTTAAAAGTCCCCCTATTATAAGGCAGTTTTGCTATAACATGGTATACCCTGTGGACCCCAACACCACCGTTATAAAGAGGGAGCACTAGTATCCATGTAATAACCCATGTCACCCTCCAGGCCTATATAATCTGCTCCAGTATGATTGAATTTCTCTGTTCTTTTCCCCTACTGACACTCTTCTCCCTGCAAGTTCTTTTGAAATTTTTGTTTTTGTTACAAATGTCTTCAATAAAATGTGCCAACCACAACAAACTACTGTCCCCTGATGGCCCAAAGCAGCGGAGACCAAAACCTCTCCAGACCAAGTAAAACTATACATTTGTACATATGGACCTACCAATGATACAAGGGTTCTGCTTCTTGAATCCTTTGGGGGCAAAATAAATATTCTTTATTCAAAACAACAGTCTTTAGTAACATACAATATTAGGATACACATATACAATAAAGATGAAGCATTCTTAAAGAAAAAGAAAAAAGTGAAGCCTACAGTTGCACATCACCATCCTTAACTGTACAAAAGGCCACATCAAGTGTACCACCAGTGTGCCCACATTGAAGAACTGAAGTACCGGTCTGATGGAAAGATTATGTGTACTAAAATTAACTCGTTCAGTGCCAAACGAGACTTAAGTTAACCATTTGTTTCAAATCGGTGTTAAAGATTTGCCTGATTGTGTGTGCGGTACTGGTATCGAAGATGTTTTGCATATCTTTTTCTCTTGTCCTTGATATTTGATTCCTCGCAATAAATTGCATTTGGCTACGATAAACTTTGCTCCCTTCACACTTCAAACTCTACTTTTTGGTTCTGCTGCTTGTAGCCTTGAAAAGAATAAATTGATATTTCTCGCTGTTCACGGCTATATTGATGACACAAAAAGGTTTCAATTTGATGCCATTATATAATTGTAGCACATGGCAGGTTCTAATCATAAGTTCTTGATGGAAATAACCGGGTCAGTTGATTCGTTTCATAAGTGTCCCACTATCTATCTTGTCTTTGTAATGTTCTATTCCTTCATTTATTGTTCTTCAGTGTAGTGTCCATTGTCCTCGTTTTGTAATGCTTAGCTATATATATATATATATAATTATGTAAGAATCCTAAACAGCAGCGTACACTACACTGGACGTGTCTTGCTTCGTCTTGTCCTGTGATATTGTCTCATTTCTCAAGAGAGATTAATATAGGGCTTGTCCTTCTTCCCAATTGAACGATAAAATATGTTTAAACCAAGTCAATCTACTTAAATCAAACTAGTCTCAATTATCATAAGATCCCAGATCCATATTCCTCATAAAAAGACCTTCCATTCAAGTACCAGCATGCCTATGGTTCCAGAGATAATATTCCAGGTCAACAGCTTTTCTTGGCACACATTGGGGGCATTGCACCCAATATTTGCCAACTAAAGCTGTTGACTCAGTCCAAACTTTGGCACTGAAAGTGTTACCAAACAGAATCCCTTGTTGTGGTTGTTGGTGCAATTTCCACATGACATTGACTGACCTTAGTGGATGAGTTGAGATTGAAGCAAACAATTTTTCCCATTTGCTTCCTTATTCCTAAGCACTGTGGCAGACAGTGCTTGGAGTCAATGTTTACAAACAGAGTTCATGTCAGGTCCCTGCTATGACATTACAGACCAAACCCCCAAATTAGGGTGGAAACATTCGAAGTTGATGACAGCAGTCAATAGTATATTTGAGGCAGATGTACATGGTAAAGAATAAAATAAAATATACATTGCTTCATCACACAGGCAGTATTTCTCCATAAAAGTATAGTACCACATCAATTTCTTCACTTTCAATACAAATAGCGTTCAGAGAAGGGATTACCTTTGGTGCCTACAATCTTTTTTCTCAATTCTTCATTTTTTTTGAGACTTCACAGGTGCCATAATACAATGTAACTGCAACAAAAATTTGATGAGGAACACAGGAGGAAAAAAACAAACTGTTCTTGATCACGAGGTATCACCCCACTTTACCTCCTCTGAAAGAAATAATACAGAATAATTGGTGCACACTGCTAGCCTCCAAACATGGCCATATCTACCGGAACAAAGAGGTAATCTTGGGTTACAGCCTACCCACCAACCTCAAGGATATTCTGGTGAAGTCGCGCACTAGATATCCCCCACCCCCCCCCGAAACAGACAAACACCCCAGACTGCTGGAGTTATAGAGCGGCACCCCTGCAACACCTAACAGTACTAGTGCAGATATTGCACCAAAATTGACACCTCTGGTGAGACTACCAGCACACACAGGGGACGGGTCTATCACACACACCCTGGTGGCACATGTAAGCATAACAAATTGATTTATCTTATCACATGTACCCAATGCCACAAACAATATGTGGGTCAGACTTTGTGCGTGTCATGGAGAGACTCAGAGAACACTTTTAGGTCTTGGGCCAGTAAATACGCTGCAGCTGCAGGTGTGTCAGAACTTTCAGTCACGCAATGAATACAGCACCTCAGGTGACAGGCTATTAAAAATTAGGGAGCAGAGAAACTCTTATGCATTTCTTGTCATATAAAGGGAATAAATATGCCTGATTATCTGTGGGTTTGGGTAGGGTGTCACTTCAACATTTAATTCTTGAACTAGAAATTTTGTTGGGCTATTATTTCACCAAGGTTTGCTTCCGAACTGTAACTATGGAGGTAAGCATAAACAAATGCGCGAGTAGCAAAAAAGTTAATTGGTTTTGCCCCCATTTTCTATTGATAGTGTAAGTGTCATCGAAGTAAGCTTTGTGAAAAATGACAGGTACAATGTCAATGAAACTTTTAAATGTCATAGACAAGCTGCCGAATATAGCCAATTTAGCATGTAACTCTATTAGGTTTGATTTACTGGTCCAAGACCTTTATTACATAAAGAAGAGTGATAGGTTGCAACCCCTTGGCAGACATTTTGCCAAGCCTGACCACAGAGGTCTACCCCTCAAGGTTCAAATTTTAGAACAAATTCCAACCCCACCAAAGTTGAAAAAAAGTGAAGCACTTAGGCTCAAAAGAGAACATTTTTGGATCCACAGACTCTGCACCATGGAACCGTTTGGTCTCAATGTCATGGGGAAATAGGCATACTTGCCAATATTTTATGCTAAAATTTCCATGTTCTATGCCTTTTTTCCCCTATGACCAGAAAGCAAACCATGTATAAACACCACTTTATACTACATGACAGTTAAAACTCATCACAATTCCGCTTTCTATCAACAGGATTAATTTTATTGGAGAAATCCCACTTGGGATTCCATGATTCAATTTAATTTGGAATTTCATACCCCATTTAATAACTGTGGAATAACTGTATTCCCTATTATTATGCGGGAACATATGACTACTGGAATTAGCCAGTAGACCATCCTAGCTTTGGCCTGTGACATCACAGACTCACCATCATGGAAGCACGTACCAACAGAGATACAGCTTCTCTCACCACATCACTCGACGGGTGGACCGTTTTTTTCTTCCACGCAGAAAACTTTTTCCCTGCGTTTGACGTTGCTCACTTATTGTTAGCCACGTCAAAAGTTATACCCAAGTATAAAAACGCAAGTCTCAACTGTCATGACCAGTACATGATGAGCCCCACTGGAGGCAAAACCGGTCGTACTATTACTACTGCTTTACATATAGTATTCCTAACTTCGGAAGCTGTCAGGCCCTTGCCTGTGTTTCCTTATATTAAAAATTTGATGAAGTTGTGATGAATTCTTCTTCACATTTTATGGAAACAAGATTGTCCACTTGTGCGCCACTCATATGGCCTTCAAAGAAATACTTCCAAAAGTTTTGTAAGTTTAAAAATAATACAAGAGGACGCTGGTTTTCAATAGAAAAGACGTCCATTATAATGTGCATCTGATAAAAATTTGGTGAAGGTGCAATGCATCTTTGTTGAGATATTATGATAACATCGTCCCCTTATATGCCACTCAGACGACCTTGAAATAAATCCTTTAAAATTTCATCAAAAGTTTATAAATACATAGAGGAAGCTGGTTTTAGATAGGAACCTGGTCAATCATAAGATGTGTCTCTGACAAAAATTTGGTAAAGCTGCAGTCAATATTTTTTGACGTAACGCGGTAACGTCGTCAGGGTTAATGCCACTCAGACGGCCTACAAATAAAGGGTAAAAATGAATCATAGGCCAAGAGGAAACTAACACTTACATGTAAAATCCCATTCCATGGATATTTGTTACTGTGGAATAAGTATCTAGGCCACACTGACCTAAATTTCAAGGCGCACTGATTTTACTTGTACATATATCTTGCTGTCTGGTGGATGATTTCCATCAATTTTGACTTGTTGGTCAATGATACTGATGTTCAATTGATTGCACGAGTATTTAACTTTGCACGCTGACGTAATCAAGTGCAAAAAGACACTACATTTCATAGAACTCCAACCTTTCCATCCACAGGCAAAATGTAAATATTTGTACATGTAGTTCTCATTTTAGTCAACACCAGCTTCAAGGTGTCTTTGAAACGTTGAAAATTTAAGGGTTTTTTAGGAATAAAAAGGCCTTGTGCTGCAATAATATCCCGGTCATCAATAAGTTAAGTTGCATGGCAACTGGCCCAATGCACCACTTCTTGGGAGTATTTGAACCCAATTGTGATACAGTGGTATCTGCTCCAAAAGATCACCTCCAATCTATGAAGAGTTTTCAAAGACCACTCTTTCAAGACCCTTTATTTCTCAGTTAAATACACATTTATTTTAAGACCAATTATGGTATAGTACATGTTTCACATTTTTGCTGAGTCTTCAGTTGCTGGTACCACTGTAGCTAGCCTTTACTGGTTCAAGTATTAGCTAGTCAGATACCTATACATTCTTTAAAATATATAGAGAAAAACGATGTATTTACAAACACATTTACTAAGATAATCGTCCTAGATATAATATAACCCTAGGAATTACTCACATTAAAGGGACGTGTGCTGGCTTATGTGATTTGGCCACTCGTACCAATCACGAAGCTATGAGGCATTGGCAGGGGGTAATATGAAATGAACGGTCATTTTAATTAGTTGCGACAGCTGAAAGGAAACCAGATGTAGTGTTTCTCAGATGGTTTATCGTGATAGTTGTTGTCATCTGAGAGAAAATAGTTTTTCCTTGTTGGGGACAATCATAATGTCACTTTTTGTGGACACTTGGACACAGCTTACAATACAGCTCAATAAAGGGTTGGTCCCAAACCTGTTTGTTGTGGCTTGTTACTAAGAGTACGGAATTGATTTTTAGTTGTTCATTCATTCATTTCAGTTTTTTTTGCAGTATATTTGTTTTCTTTGGCCTGGGTCAAATGGTGTATGCTTTGTCTGTAATTCAACCACACAGTGTTCACACCTTTCATCTTTTCTTCACCACCTTTCACCTTTTTCATTAAAAAGTAAGCTATTTTAGTAATATTTAAGCAACATTTGGTCAATAATCTCCTAGAACAAGAAATTCTAGGTTGCCATCAGGTACATCACCTTTCTGCTCTCCAAAACTGGGGAAAACCCTGCCACAGTACATAATCACAGTAATCAAATCTTATTTTATACTTGAACATTGGTGGCCTACGTGTGACTTTTAAAGGACTTTACATGTGCTATCATTTAAAACTCGGGAATGATATATGGTCACTTCTGACAGAGGTGTTTGCAACACACCCACTTTTCCATACAACTTCACTTACCCCTTGTATATGTCACCAAGAATATGAGAGCATAAATATATACAGTGCTCCCTCTTTATAACGCTGCTGTGGGGATCCACAGAAGAGACCGTGTTATAGCAAAACCACCTTATAACTGAGGGACTTTTAACATAGAAGTAATAGGAAAACTATGTCAGTGGGAACCATAGTACCCATCCTGTTATATCAGAAACCGCCTTGTAATGAGGGGTGCTATAAAGAGGGAGCAAGTTGTATTTTGAAAACATTCAAAAACATCAGAGGTGGTATAATCTATGCTTTCTTCATAGAGTAAATTTTATCCAATGGGCCTCTTATTATAAGCCACTGTTTGCTAAGAAAATATTTACTGAATTTATTTGACTCACGCTTTATGGAAGGAACACCCAGCTGGATCTATTGTTATGGTCCCCCTAGTAATGTCATATTACCTGATTATACATTATCAAGAATAGCATGAAAAGAGAAAAATGGGGCATTCCGCCATTTATTTCAATTTTTTTTTTTTTTTTGTGATGACATTTTGTTACATTGAAAATCATTTCCAGACAAATCATACAGGTTTGGGTATATTTTGATTCTTTAGTGGGTGATTGTTAACCATGAGAAAAAGTAAGATCTCACTGTTATCCTTTTGGGAGAAATATCAATATGTGTGATGGACGTGAAACCAGCCAGGCATGCATTTTAAAATTTAAAATAAAACTTAATGTTTAACCCAATAAGTCTACCTTGTTCTATGCCACTGGACAATGTGAAAAACTGATTTTATTGTCAAAATAATTGTATTTTGCAACATCATTAAAAGACAATTGGCAAACATTTTGTAATTTTCAAAAACAAGCTTTTAGTTAAAAATATACCATGACAGAAATGACATGACAGACAGGACAATTTGTTACAACTAGAAGCAATTTTTCCGTATGAAAAACATTATGCATCCCCAAAGCAGGTACCTCTCACCAGATGCCATACCTCTAATATAAGCAGCCTACCAGTCATTAAGACAACTGGCAAACATTTTGTAATTTTCAAAAACAAGCTTTCGTTTTTAAATATTGAATAATTCTTTTTTCTTTTTTTTTTTTGGGGGGGGGGGGGGGAGCATGAAAAAGAGTACTGTATGTAAGTTTGTGAAAATGTTGAACCATCCCTTAGTCCATACATGGGAAAATGTTACAGAACATACTTATTACATTTTTATAGATCTGGTATTATCTGACAAATCAGACTGATTTCTGATACGGGATAGACCAATATAAAGTATGGGTATCAGGATTGACAGTATCAAATCAAAGTCAAATGATAACTTACATTCAAAATATCAATTTGCAGTTTTAAACTATCTGCTCAGTGCAATCAGGCTTCCTAGTTCACACCATCTGGACACCATCTATGAATTAGCATGCATATACATGAGGCCTACCTGTGTGGGTTCTTTCTTTTCTTTTTTTATTTTCTTTTTTTTTGGGGGGGGGGGGGAAGTGCCCTAGTTACCAACTGATAAAGCATGTTCTGACTCAGAGCTACTTCCTGCCTCCATTAGATCCCCCAAGATCACTGCTTGGCAAGCGACCTCAAAAGAAAGCAATCGCAAGTTTAGGGGATGCTTGGGGGGCAAAGTTGCTTCTTTTGCATTGATCTCTTTTCTTTTCAACATAATTTACATAGATTTCTTGTCCACTGTTTACCTTTTTTAAAGGCTTTATTACTCCGTGTTGGGACTCGCCTTGTACATGTAAATGTTGTATGTTCTTGATTGTATGTATTACATTGTGTTTATTAACTTTTTTCACCCATAATACCATTTTCATTTTCAAATGAACGTTTTTCTCTCTGTGATCTACATGTATTGGTCACACATGAATATTTATGGCTTGCTTTGTGTTCTAACCATGTGGTAGCCCTGGTTAGGAGCACCTGGCTGTATATATAGGGATATTTATATATTTGTATAGTTTTGATAGTTTATAGTTTTATCATACTGTCACATGTATCTATTCTGACTGCAGTACGCTTCTATGTATAGTGTATGTCAATATCATTCATTCACCATGTACATGTACTTGCTAAAAATTGTTGTAACTTATTTATTCACTTTTTTTATTTTTATTTATTTTTGCTCACATTTTCAAGAATTGTACAGTCAGATGTTTCCAGCTGTATGGGAAACTCACCGTTGGGAACATTTATCTTTAACTAATAGTGCCTTTAACCTACTTTCAGGCAAACAGATATGAATGCTGAGCATGGGGTTGCAGACGGAACAATGCCTCTGCTTGGTGGCAGGGTTCTCAGATATAAACTGCATTTCTAGTTCCTGTTCTTATTGCCATTTTTATACAAAAGAACTTTAAATTTGTATTTAAACCTGTCTTTCATCTCTACACCACCAAAATAAAATACTTAAAAGGTCCCACTAAATGTTGAGTGACTGACAACAGCTCTCCATAACAATCCTTGAAAATAATAGATATAAGTAACAAGACCTAGTTCAGAATCAAAGCAAGTTCTTGAAGGTCAACCGGGTACATGAAGATGGGATGGTTGACACTGTTGACTCACCTAACATCCTACAATCCAACATCTATGATAAATATACACATGACCTGACCGGTGTTATTTTTTGTTGTTGTTTATTGCTAAATCAAGGAACCTCTTATGTCTTCAAATGGTCTATTAAACTGTATTTGACTATTCATGAAAAATCTGTAATATCAAAATATATCCTTTTAGTCAAAGCTTTTGTTCTCTCTCTCTCTTTTTTTTTGGGGGGGGGGGGGGCGGGTGTCTGCGTGTTTTCATATTCTGGACATGTGTACCACACCACAAGCACTTGTGTCATCTCACATTTTTCTTTTTTTGGGGGGTGGTGGTAGGGGGAAGGGTATGCCAAGGTTTCTTTCAATAAAGTCCCTTTCCAACTGAAACTACTATTTGATAATTGTTTAAACAATAAAAATGAAATAATAAAGTACCTTTATACAGACAACTGATCCACCAGCAACTACATTTTGCACCACCTGTTTGATTTCATGCATCTACCTTATGTCACATTCTAGAGACTTTCATCCAATGCAAATTGATGAACACTGCACTGTAAACATACAGGAAAGACACTCAATTCAGCCTAGAGCTTGGGAGAAATACAACTTTTTTTAATATTTTCTCAGGACTTTATGGTAGCCTATTTAGGTCACAGCACAGATGCACTGGATGTTGGTTTTGTTTCTCATTTCATTTTGTCTCATCAATGGTGTTATAATACAGTCAAAATTTCAGCGATCAGCATACCTGAACATGCAGAATGCAAAACAAACTGTAGATAAGAAATGAGCAGATAAAGGCTGTGTCAGGATGTGACAAGCCAGTGCCAGGAGATTGGTCTCCTGACTCTGTCTGGTGCAGCATGCTTCATGCATTCTCTTTCTCATGATCTGTACCTTGAACTGTTTTTATATTATGCTTTGTAAACATTATTAACCCCTGAAGTGCGTCACTAATAATCATTGTAATTCATGTAAAAATATTCAAATACATTTAATATTGGCATCTGGGCCACAACTAAATGGCATTTGAATACATGGTGTTAACCACTGTGAAGTGACGGAAGAATGTATGATGGCATGGGTTGTCACTGTCAGGAGACTCTGTCCTGATACTGACACAGTCATTGTAGGTTCTTCATACAGTGTCTCCTGTGTGTACCACTAGCGTGCTTTTACTTTTTATTTCTCAACTGCTGAAGTAAGTAAATTCTATATTAGCACTTGCAGTAACCAAAATAGCCAAATGCTACTAAAAACTTCAAAATGGCTAGCAAAAGTAACAAACGGCTACAAAAATTTCCCCAAAATTCATTTTTACAAAGACTGCTCAGACCATTAGCCAATAAGTCAAATGCTAATGTTTGTTTCCTTTGGTTAAAGAAATGCAAAAATGGCTAAAATATTTTCAAATGAATTATTAAAGGACCAAGACCATTTTTTCCCCCTAAATTATGCCTTTAGTTCCAATTTTAGATCTGTCCTTGTTTTTGTGCAGAAATTTAACAAATTTAGTCTGTGGAGGGACTTTCCATGAAATTTGAATTTTGACTACTAATTTTAAAATCCTAGTGTTAACCTAAGCCCAAACTCATGACAGCAGTCTCATATATTATACATGTATCTACACTGTAAATAGTGTCTCTAGTGAGCTGGCATAGAATAAAGCTCAACAGCAATATATTATAAAATTTGTCCTTTTTACAAGCATCTCTTCAGTGCCCTCCTAGAACTTCCAAACTTTTACTTCCAATGTCTTCATGTTTATTTGTCTTAATGCAACTTACATATTAACTTTCCAGTTACTATGGCATGATTTGATACACTGTCATTTTAGTTATAATATGTAAAAGTGCAAGACTCGCAATACAGTACATGTATGCCAATAGCAAATTCTTAGCATTACATGATGTCACACCTGAAACCAGGCCACAACACCCCACGATTCCTTTTAATTTACATGTTAAAAAACCGATTTTACGTTTCCAACCCATGATGCTCTTAGTGAGTTCCAAACTTTGTATATGAAAAGATGAAGACCCATTTTTATGAAAATTGTGTAGGTCAAAAGTTGGTGCTTTGGGAGACCCTTTTCAGGCAAGTCTTACAAAAAATGCACAAGTTGTTTACAGTCTGTTGTCAATTTGAGTGGCTTCATATCAGTTGATCACATTTTTGAGCATTGCAAGTGCAGGACTCAGGTTACACGTATGTTATGTGTTTATTCAACAAATCAAAAACATACTATTGTACAATTCACCAGAATCAGATGCCACAGTTGGGGAGACTCTCATTAAGACTATTACGTTGTTGCTTTCACAAGAGCTACCGCTGATAATTACAATTATTACAGTTGATAACTGGGCTAGCGCTAGCCATTCCCCAATTCGCCACTGGCGAAAAAATAGTTAATCTGGTGAAAGAAAATTCGAATAAGTTTGCCAATTTGGCGAAGATATAAATTTTCCAAGACAGGTTTTGTTCTGCGATATACTGGTAAAAAAAACGGACCTGCATTATCAAAATAACCGAAAGAAAACTTTATTAAACTTCAAAGTGGACTTCAGAGAATACTGAGTATGCACGTTCCTTCGGCAACTTCGCTGGAGAGTCTCGCGTGTGTCTCGCCTTTCATTGCCTGGGCGACCACTGAAGCGTGCCCGCACTTTCTGTGATCACTTGCATTAGTGGCGTGCGCGATAATGCAAATTGATCATACAAAGCATGTAGGAAGTGGGGGCACGCTTCAGTGGTCCCCCAGGCAATGAATGGCGAGACACACGCGATATTCTCACCCGCCATATTGCCGAAGGAACCTGCATACTCCGTATAAGAAAATACATTCAGAGACAGAATATAACGTCTATCTGCTTTGCTCAGGCATAAATGAATTGATGTTCTCTGTCAATCTCAAAATGGCTTTTTGACTCGGCACACGTCAACAAGCTGTCCAAAATACATACTTGATCAAGGTCATATCGTGACTTCCAGTTCCCATTTTAGGTCTTTATATTATAGGATTCCTTGTCAAAATATTGTATCTATCCACAAATGACCACAGACAGAGTTGTAATGATTCATAAATGCCTTGTAGTGAAGAAATTCATTAAAATAAATGAGTGAAAAAATTCGCAGGGTGCCATGCTCTTTTTGATTGGCCTTAACATTGGCACAAGTGTAGTAGTCCTGCCATCTATTGACGAAAATGAAAAACGCTTGTGTTCCTTCAGATATGGGCAGCAAACTTGGTACATGTATTTTCATCTTTTACATATTTTTAATTAACAAGCATATTTTTGTTTTTGTTTTAATCAGAAGTTTGATACTTGAAGTTTATTTCTGTTAACATTGACTTAAAGGAAGTAATAATATTGATTCAAGCAGCCAAGATTTTTAAAACTGTATAATATCTACAGATTCTCAATAGATATTAGGCCTACCCATTGACAGGCCTGTTTAATGGTTTAGTACACCTACACAGTATTTTGTCGGTTGTCAAGGTGAACATAATGTAATATACACATATTTTCTTACTTTTTTTATATCTAGTTCACACTTTAATAACTCTTTACTACAAGCATTATTTACCACTGTCAACTGCAGTTATTTAAAAAAGAAAGAAAAAAGGAAAGAAAAAGAAAGGAAAAAACTATTCTGGAATGAGCTGATATGTTTCTTCCAAAAGAAAATTATTAAAAGTTATCTTGAAAATTAATGTTTCCTTTTAATATTTTATCTCTAAATTAAGCTATGATAAATATACCAGTATTGATTTAAATATCTTTCTGTTGATTTAATTACTGATGATAATCAAAGTATCATAACCATTATCTGAACAAATTTTCATAAAATTGGCTCAAAAAGTTAATATTGTTTCAAAACTAGGATTATAAAATAAAATCATAATGTAATTAAGTTCTGACATGTCTTGGTCACTAACCTTACCATGTGTCCAAGTTACATAGCTTAAAACTTTATTTTAGAAAAAAAAATGTAAATGAAGAAAAGAAAAGAAAATTTACTTATGTTAATAACAAGGTATGTATGTATGGTTGTGTGTTTGACAAAATATTTTTAAGGTCTTTTAGGAGGGAGGGCTGGGGGGGGGGTGCGTTTTGACTTTATATGTGTCAGATTTATTGGACTAAAATTTGGCTAAAGAAGATTCCATTTGGTTCAAAGAAATTTGTAGTTTTAGCCAAATTGGCTAAGGGGTTAAAAAATTCCTAGCGCTAGCCCAGGCCAGTCACTTAAAAAATCACAGCTTTCGCAACACGCGCGTGGGGCGCCGATAGGTGAATATAATCGCTAATTGATAAACATTCCAAGTTTAAACAATTAGTTGGTCCGCAGTTGTATTCATCAGAACTTTACCTCTGTCAACACAAGCAGATATTTTCACTGTCGTACACTACATACGACTACGTAACGATAGCAAAGGTACCGGCAGTAATTATCAGTTTGCTGAGCGGGGTCACACTTCTCACCGTCAGTGTGATGTGCCCCAACGATGTCAAAGCAGGGTCAAAATACAATAAAATTTGCATGGCGACTTCATCTGCAAATTAACATCAAATACCATTTATCGGTGGGTTCTAACAGTGTTGGAAAAAATAGGTGCCTTGACATGACTTCCAGTCACACGCAAGTGACAGCGCAGAGTGGATCTGCGGTGAACTGACCAAGTCTCATGGACTGATTTGGGACACATTCGGCTATTCCTGCTATCCCCTACCTTTGCGTATTTGCCTGTGACTCCACATAATTGTTGCAATTAACACTGGAATCTTCATTTACATGTACGCATGCTGCAATATAAACAAAGCTTCCCGTTTGTGTGTTCCCTCCGTAAATTACGACTGATTCTCACATGTTCACTGGGCGGAAGCCATGATGAAAACATTGTAACACGAGCCGTGATTGGCTTATTTTTGCATGTGACTCAATTGACCAATCGGGTGATGTGTTGTGCGTCAGACCACATGGCCAAAGCAGCTGTTTGTGTACAGTTGCAGGAAAGATGTCCACGGTGCGCACACTCGATTTCTGATTTGAAATATTAAAATTTTCGTTTGAATTTGATTTAGGAACACATTTTATTGCAAGGAACTTGACAATACTTTATACGCAAATTTACTACGATGTACCGATAGCATTCATGGTGGGTACGCAAACGATATGCGTTTACAGAACTGCAAAACGGGGCGGGCGAATAGCGTTAAATCAAGCCTGAAAAAAATTTTTTTTTGCACTGTTTAAAAAAATATTCCAACCGCAACGTTTTGCGCACACCAGGCGCGTTATACGAAACAGAAATATTTTTAAGGCTGGCCTCAGGATAACAAATGGCAGTTTTGGAATCAAGAGGTTCATTGTCAATATATCTATAATATACAGAAGCTGAATTTGAATCTTGTTAAAGTGTCAATTTGTACGTTTTAGTACTCTTGAGATTTTTAGGAAGGTATTAGAGTGTGCATAACATTTAATTTAGTGCAAGCCATTATCCATTTTTGAACTACTTTCTTTTGCAATTAAAGAATATTGTACCACTCCTCTATTGTATCCCCCAAAATAGATTCCACAACATATGTATTAGGCCTAACATATGGAATAATATACCTTAATCTCAGGCTTTGCACTTTTCATGTAGGACATGCTTTACGAGGGCTGGCTGAAAAGTTCTAAGTCTAAGTGGGATATCTCAATCACACTGAAACCAACTTTTGCCACCAACAAGTACAATCATTTAATGAAGCATAGACATAAGAACTGCAACTATAGAGTGATTAGACTTTCACACCATCTTGTGAAACTACCCTCGGAAATCACCAGAATGGACAAAACTGGGTATAGGGCAGTCATCAAGTACCTGCAACTGAAAGCCCTGGCCAACTCCAACACAGATACATGCCAACATGGTCTCCACTCTAGGGGATCATGCCCCTTCCTTTTCCACTGTCAAGAAGTGGGCTGTGGAATTCAAGCATGACAGAGAGAGCTTTAACGAGGACGCACATGCAGGAAGGCCTTCCACAGCAACCACTCCTGAAAGCATTACCCAGGTGCATGACATGGCGATGGCTGATCGACAATTGACCACTCAACATAATACCAGTGTTGTGGGCATCTCTCATGAGAGAGGGTTCAGCACATTATCAAAAAGGAGTTGGGAATGACAAATGTTTCTGCAAGATGGGTGCCAAAGCTCTTGACAGCAGATCACAAATGTGTCAGATTCCTGGCATCCCATTACAATTTATGCCGTTTTGAAGCAGATCCCAATGATTTTTCGTCCCGATTTGTAGCCATGGATGAAACCTGGATTCATTACTTTGAACCAGAAACCAAAATTCAGTCTAAACAATGGAAGCATCTGGGATCACGACCCCACCCCCCACCCAAAAAAATCCCACGTCGGTTCCTTCTGCTGGAAAGGTGATAGCTTCAGTAATTTACATTTCAAGGGTATTCAGCTGATTGAGTATCTTGAAAAAGACCAGACTATCTATGGATGATATTATGCTGACCTACTGAGACCGTTGCATGAAGCTACCAAACCTAAGTAATGGGAAATGCTCACTAAAGGAGTCCTCTTGTACCTTGGAAGACAATCCCCCTGTTCACAAATCAGTGTTTGCCATGTCAGCAATCCATGATTCTGGCTTCGAAATCATTGACCATAACCCTTATTCACCTGATCTTCCCCATCAGAGTTCCACCTATTTCCCAAAATGAAAAAGGAACTACCCAGTCGCCATTTTCCTAGTAATGATGACATCATTTCTGCTGTGAATGACTTTTTAAGGGTGGCTGAAGAAAATTTCTTTTTGACCGGCATCCAGGCCTTGCAGCATCACTGGCAAAAGTCTCTAAACCTGGATGGGGACTATGTGGAGAAAAAAATAGAAACCATCAACTTTGTACGGCTCTTTCACAGCTAGGCTTAGAACTTTTCAGCCAGCCCTCGTACTTCATTACAATACATAGTGATCTTTATAACATTATTGGATACTTTATCAGTATGTGCTGTCAATTTAAGTGTTGGTCAATTTTACTTCCCAGCTTTAAAAAGAAAATTCAATTTTCACAGTAGTCCACTTGAGTGTCACTGATTTTGTGTCATCAATTCAATAGCTAGCACTCCCATTCTATAGATAAATTTTGGCTGACGAAAAATCATTTTGGTTTTCTCAATATTTAGTGATAACTTACTTGAACGCAACCAACACATAATTTTCAGGGTGGCAAATTAAAAAATGTGTACAATGATCATAGGGTCCGATGTTGAACTTAATCTTGTGTCTGTGTGTCTGTAACAGCCTAGGACACCATTTGAACATCCCTAAAAATTGGACTTCGGTGATCACAGGGATATATGAACCCTAACAGGTTTAAGGTTAAGTAAAATTTTGTGGAAACTTGTGTCAGAGATATGAAAACCAATGGTTATACAAAGTCAACAGGAACTAGCCCTGGCAACAAACTGAAAACTTGTGCTCTGTTCAAAACAGAATTTTGCATGGAAAATTATGTCTTATGTATACCAAGACCATTAAACAACATAGAAAACAAAATTTACAAAGTTGAGAGTCAGTGCTCACCAACTCCAATGTGAGTCAAGATACCATGGGATCAAAGGGTTTGTAAAAAATGCAGGAATCATTGTGTAGAAGGCAAATTTCACTTTATATGCAACGGTTCTGCCTGTTGTACTGACCTTAAAACTTTTAAAATGAATATAGACTATATGCAATTTCACTTTTACCAGACAGAGAATTATTTCTTCTGATAGTGTCATATAATGATGGTGACACTGAATGTCTGAAACAGGTAATGCAATATATTGATCATGTTTTTGTGAAGAGATTCAATACTAAAATGATAATATTTTATTCCAGATGTGACTTGGTTGTGTGCTTGAATACTCAATACACAGTGGCATACTTTAAAGCAGGCATTTATATTTTTATTTTATATATGTTACACATATTCATATATATAGCCATCTGAATTTTTTTTTGTATAAACTTACAACTTCTTCCCAGAGATCCTCATTGCAAATTTCAGAACCACTTATACAGTGGTACCTGTTCTAAACTTAAATGACCACCTCTTGTTTAAGGCTGCACCAGTTTTTAAGACCACCATTTCAAGACACTGTCCTTTAATGTCTTTGCTAGCTACTTGCAGTGAAAGACCACCTGTCTTGTGATCACTTTTGTCTGGCATGAAGGATGGTCTTAAATAGCAGGTACCATTGTACAGTACAATCTTACCCTACCTGTTGAAACTCAAATGGTGCCGTCTACCTCCCCTCCATTAACAATAACTATGGCAGAAAATGTCTCACTTTTAGGTGTGATCGAATGGAACTCTCTGTCCCCAGTAATAAAAAAGTTGCCCTATTTATCATCTTTTAAATCTGTTCTCAACTGGCTTACTGGAAATTTGTGACATTTTTAAGGTATTTATTTTGATATTTAAATCATGAGAATGTATTTAAATTGTGATTATCCTGATACGTGTACATATTTTAATGTATGGCCAGTTTCTGTGATATTTAAAGTGTGTGTGTCAACACATACTTTTCTGCTTTTCCTGAAATTCTTTCTTTCTTCTACACCAGCAAATTTGTCTGACACTTTTCTCCAACACTATAATACATAAGAAACTCCAAACTTGGCATGATTGTTCCTCCATACGAGAAGTTCAACTGCTTTATACAGACAAATGAAGATGTTTAAAATAATGCAAATTAGGGGCATTTGAAATTTTACATCTGGAGTATCTTCAAAAGTATAATACATAGAGATGTCATTCCAACTTCTATTAGGAGGTTATTGACCATTGCACGTTAAGCGAATTTAAAACAAAAGTTGTAACAATTCAAATTATGCTAATTAGCAGCATTGGAAATTTTAAAACTTGAATATCTTGAAAACTACATGTATTATAGATAGAGATGCCATTTTAACTTCTACTAGGTGGTTGTTGACCATTGCACATGTACTGAACAAGAGGGCTGTGTGAACAGCCCGTGCCTCAGCTGATCTTGACATTCATCACACTTGCAGCTCTATGAACTTGGGAAAGGATCAAGGACACCATGTTCTGAGTAAGTCTGAACTTTATAGAAGAACACTTACATGTGCAACATCAAAGTTTAAGTAGTTCTCAAGTTATAATGAAGAGTAAAATTCATGTATGTTGCACTGTGACCCCACGAACGAGGTCAAGGTCATTCATGTACTGTCTCAGCATGACCTTCATACAGATTAATTAACATGTAGCTAACTCAAAACAGACCTAAAGTTATCAAGTGAACAGTAAATTTCGTGTCAGTTGTCCTGTGAATTAGCATTAGAATGCCCATTGACTTACAAGATCTTTTAAGATTTGTCCAAAAAAAGAACAAAAAAATTCATTAAAAATCAAAAAAAAACTGGAGCATGAGCATTTGAACAAAATTGGTAGAAACCCACCCAACGTACATTGCCACCAAGTTTGAAGTTAATCTGGATGACGGTTTTGGAGAAGAAGTCGAAAATGTGAATTAGCATTAGAATGCCCATTGACTTCCATAGTAATCAATAGGAAAGCTGCATTGACCGACAAGTTTTATTGAAAAAATCGTTAAAAATCAGGAATCCGCAGCATTCCCACATAGTGTAAAACTTTGTTTGACCATTCTACAAGGAACACATCCACCATGTTTCAGCTTGATCTGAGTGACGGTTCTGGAGAAGAAGTCGAAAATAGCTACAACACACAAAAATTCATAAAAAAATAGGAAAAAATTGCAGCGCCACCAGGTGAAAAATTAAGAACTAGGAGTCCCAGGGAGTGTTCCTGTGTGATATCAAAGCAATTGGGTGAGCCGTTTTGGAGAAGAAGATTTTTTAAGATTTACCCCCCAAAAAACATCAAAACTCCAAAAATCACTGGACCGTGACCACCTGAACAAACTTGGTAGAGACCCACCCAAGGCACCTCTCCACCAAGTTTGACGTGAATCTGGCTGATGGTTTTTGAGAAGAAGTCGAAAATGTGAATTGTGGACGACGGACGGACGACGGACCCTCAAAAAACCTCAGCTGACTGACAAGTCAGCTGAGGTAAAAATCCAAAAATCACTGGAGCATGACCACATGAACAAAAGTGGTAGAAACCCACCCAACGTACATTGCCACCAAGTTTGATGTTAATCTGGATGACGGTTTTGGAGAAGAAGTGAAAATGTGAATTAGCATTAGAATGCCCATTGACTTCCATAGTAATCAATAGGAAAGCTGCATTGACCGACAAGTTTTATTGAAAAAATCGTTAAAAATCAGGAATCCGCAGCATTCCCACATAGTGTAAAACTTTGTTTGACCATTCTACAAGGAACACATCCACCATGTTTCAGCTTGATCTGAGTGACGGTTCTGGAGAAGAAGTCGAAAATAGCTACAACACACAAAAATTCATAAAAAAATAGGAAAAAATTGCAGCGCCACCAGGTGAAAAATTAAGAACTAGGAGTCCCAGGGAGTGTTCCTGTGTGATATCAAAGCAATTGGGTGAGCCGTTTTGGAGAAGAAGATTTTTTAAGATTTACCCCCCAAAAAACATCAAAACTCCAAAAATCACTGGACCGTGACCACCTGAACAAACTTGGTAGAGACCCACCCAAGGCACCTCTCCACCAAGTTTGACGTGAATCTGGCTGATGGTTTTTGAGAAGAAGTCGAAAATGTGAATTGTGGACGACGGACGGACGACGGACCCTCAAAAAACCTCAGCTGACTGACAAGTCAGCTGAGGTAAAAATCCAAAAATCACTGGAGCATGACCACATGAACAAAAGTGGTAGAAACCCACCCAACGTACATTGCCACCAAGTTTGATGTTAATCTGGATGACGGTTTTGGAGAAGAAGTGAAAATGTGAATTAGCATTAGAATGCCCATTGACTTCCATAGTAATCAATAGGCAAGCTGCATTGACCGACAAGTTTTATTGAAAAAATCGTTAAAAATCAGGAATCCGCAGCATTGCCACATAGCGAACAAATTTGTTTGACCCTTCTACAAGGAACATATCCACCATGTTTCAGCTTAATCTGAGTGATGGTTCTGGAGAAGAAGTCGAAAAATAGCTATAACACACAAAAATTCATAAAAAATTAGGAAAAAATTGCAGCGCCACCAGGTGAACAAATTAAGAACTAGGAGTCCCAGGGAGTGTTCCTGTGTGATATCAAAGCAATTGGGTGAGCCGTTTCGGAGAAGAAGATTTTTTAAGATTTACCCAAAAAAGAACCAAAAAAATCATTAACAATCCAAAAATCATTGGATCGGACCATTTGAATAAACATGGTAGAGACTCACCCAAGGCACATCTCCACCAAGTTTGAAGTGAATCTGGCTGGCGGTTTTTGAGAAGAAGTCGAAAATGTGAATTGTGGACGACGGATGGACGGATGACGGACCCTCAGAAAACCTCAGCTGACCGACAAGTCAGCTGAGGTAATAAAAAAGCAAAAGTTGTAGCCTATAAATTATGCTAATTAGCAGCATTTGAAATTTTAAAACTTGAATATCTTCAAAACTGTTATGGATAGAGATGTCATTTCAACTTCTACAAAGGGGTTGTTGACCATTGCGCATGTGATGAATATAAAACAAAAGTTGTAGCAATTTAAATTATGCTTAATAGCAGCATTAGAAATTTTAAATCTAGAATAACTTCAAAGCTACAATAGATAAAGAAACCATTCCAACTTCTACTCCTGTGTTACGGAATAGTTGTACATTGCCATACCAATATGCTTTGAAGACACACACACTGATTTGCTATGCAGCAAATCATCTTTTCTGGTTTACTTTTGTGTCCTAATGCCTTATTTGGAGTTTTTCATTGACACTATCTTATTTTGTATATTTAATGGCAATAATTCACCCTCTATTTTATAGATTGAATTTCTATACTTCATCGTTTGACTGTTCATCATGCACAGGGCTCTACATTTTTTTTTAAAATCACTTGTCTGCAGGGCAAGTAGATTTCAAAATTCACTTGCCTGCATGCAAAATTTACTTGTCCTAATATAACTTCTATAAACATTTTTTTCCATCAATGCTAAGGTGTAGACAAAGCATTTACCCTAAAATGTATTTGCCGCTTATTGTCGCTTGCAAATTAGCAAAATATATTTCAAATTTTACCACAATTGTAGCTACAACTGTTATAACAGCTTCTGATGCAGTGATGGGATGCATATCATTTGTATACCTTCCATGAATGCTATCAGTACGTCGTAGTAAATTTGCGTATACAGTATTGGCAAGTTCCTCGCAATAAGCAATGAACGGTATTCTTAAATTTGAACAAAAATTTTAATGTTTCAAATCAGAAATCAAGTGCGTAAGTTCCTCGCAATAAGCAATGAACGGTATTCTTAATTTAAATGTGAACAAAAATTTTAATGTTTCAAATCAGAAATCGAGTGCGCACACCGTCGACATCTTTCTTGCAACTGTACACAAACAGCTGATTTAGCCATGTGATCTGACGCACAACACATCACTTGATTGGTCAATTGAGTCACATGCAAAAATGAGCCAATCACGGCTCATGTTACAGTGTTTTCATCAGCTCTTCCGCCCGGTGAACATGTGTGAATCTGCCGTATTTTACGGAGGAAACACACAAACGGGAAGCTTTGTTTATATTTCAGCATGCGAAAATAAAGATTCCAGTGTTTATTACAACAATTATTTGGAGTCACAGGCAAATACGCAAAGGTAGGGGATAGAGGGAACTGCCAAATGTGTCCCAAATCAGTCCATGAGACTGGGTCAGTTCATCGCAGATCGACTCTGCGCGGTCACTTGCATGTGACTGGCAGTTGTGTGCTGTTTTTGCCCGGGAAATCCCGCTCCTATACATAATCTTTATTTTCCCAACACTGTTAGAACCCACCGATAAATGGCATTGGTGTTAATTTGCAGATGAATTCCCCATGCAAATTTTAATATTTTTCAAGGCTGCTTTGACATTGTTGGGGCAGAATGCACTGACGGGGAGTAGTGTGACCCCGCTCAGCAAGCCAATAACTACCCTTGATATCATAATCATACGTATGCCACACGGACAGTGAAAATATCTGCTTGTGTTGACAGAAATAAAGTGCTGAGGAATACTGAATACAACTGCGAACCACGTAATTGTTTAAACCTGGAATGTTTACCAATTAGCAATTATTATCACCTATTGGTGCCCCGCTGCAAAAGCTGATTTTTTCAGTGGTCAGAGCACCCATAGTTCGTCAGCATGCACGCAGCACTCCGACTTCAAACAATGTTATCACAACAGATTATCACCACCTTCTGCTGCCCCCTTACTAGGTGCGCTAACACCCACTGGAGGCGCTGCGAAAAACATGTCCATGGTCTCAATGTGTGAAAACTGTGACCAGGGTAATTACCTTGCCTCAGACGTACCCAATTTCTTTCATTCACTATTTGTATGCAAAATGCTGCCAAATGGCATACCACGTGATCGAATCAACCAATCATGATGCGATATTTCCCTAAGCGGCCATTTTGAAGAATTTGAATAGCTGATATTGTTTACAAGTGACGATCGAAAAAAGGCAAGATTTGGATGCAATATAACGAATATAAGTTGGCCATCAAACAAATGTTCATGATCTCAAGAATACAATGCATTTTATTTGAACAGAATCGGACTTAGCGCTCAGAAGTTATGAGCCGTGGAAAATGTTGACCGATACGGCAAAAGTGTTGAAGTGGCACCTGGCCACACAGGCGTATTTCTGCCATCATTGGGCAGCTGTAGCTCACGGGCCATGGGCAAATATTGATGCTAGCTTACTTTGTAATTTAATTTAATGAACATATTTAGATTCTATGGGTTTAAATTATGTAAAAGGAGCTGATTAGCTGGTCATGTGTTCCATATTATTTGTGAAAATTGCTACCGTGATAGGTATGGACGACCGTGTTGTGCTGTAGGCCATTCCCGGTAGGAGGTGTCTCCCCTCGCCACATGGTGAACCCAGCCTGGGGCTGGATTACTGTGTCTCACATTAAAGCCAAATTATATATGAAAAACTTTATTCCATGCAGTGTTTTCAATCATTTATCTTTATTATTATCATTTTTCATAGTTCCAAATAGGGCTTTCCAATTGGACAAGTATTTAAGACAAGTTATTTATTAAGTTTTCCTTTCCCCTGGCCCTGCCCAGCTGTGTTCCCTGTGCTCAGTCACCTGGAATAGCTGTTCACACCTTGACGGCTTGGCCTGTGGTGGTCACGTTTTACTGCAGTAGAGTGAGGACATTTACTGCAACTTGAAAACTCAATATCTTCTAAAGTATTAACTCTAGAGTAAAAATCTAAAAAGCATGTAATTAGTGACATTGAGACCTATCCAGTAATATAAGTTTCATTGCTGAAAACCCATATTTGATTTTTTGTGAATCTACCTACCCTTACAAACAACCGCAACTTTTGAAACTGTGTTGTGAAAACTAAAGCAATAGAGTTCCCAGCAAAAAGAAGTTGGTTGCCTGACTGGGCAAGTACCTATTAATGTTAACTTGCCCAAGATTAAACCTGCTTTTCCCGGGCAATCGGACAAGTGAATAATTATTGTGGAGCCCTGCTGCAGTCATCTGTATTCTTTACTAGATCTTACATATCGTGTATTCAATTTCATCTCATCATTCTAATTTCTGTATTTATCATCCTGGTCCTGGTGGGAGACCAGTGATTTTTTTGTGTGTTTTTTTTGTTTGTTTGTTTTTTGTTTTTTTTTTTGTTTTTTGTTTTTTTACACTGAGCCAGTAACCCTGGTAAAAGAAATAAGAGTTAAAATAAAATCATTGGGACTCGCTGTGGGCACTTAGCACACCACCGGCGACACCTGCCGGAAGCAATTTTAAACAACGAGCCATATTTGGAACACGGACTTTTTACCCGTCATACTGCGTGGGGAAATGACTTGGCGGCCAGCATAAAATCTTTGTTCGTTCTTTTTTTTTTTTTCTTCTTAATATCTTTGTATCATATAAAGGAGCCATACGTATTGTATTAATCATTATGTTACTTTTTGCACCCAGTGTTTTGGTCAATAAAATTTGTGTATGTTTGGTAAAATGCAGCTACGTACCATGCTGATCAGTTTACAAATAAAAGTCCCACGACAATGCTATACATAACAATGACGGTGTTCAGTAACTGCAGGCGTGCAACGTTCCTTCATGGCTTCAGGGAGTTGTGCTCGGAAACAGCAATCCAAGCTCTTGCAGCCATGCATTGTAGGCCCATCATCTTCTTCGTATTTTTCGATGAAGCTTCGTTAAGATCTCGCACTGGTAATCAGGTGGGCGAGATTTGGTTGGCAGTTTCACTTTTATGGTAGGAGTAAACACCGGATCGCAATTGACCAGATCCGGATAACACGGAGACGGGCCTCATCGCAGATATTTAATGAGTGGGCTGATATCTGCTGAAGTTAATTGCAACAAGCTATTTCTTGGCAACTGTTTGATAACACTTTTCGATAATTTCCAGCTTGCGTGAGACATTAAGGTTTTAACGTATAATAGATAATTAGGCTGCCCGGACTTATTCCAGTCCGGCGTTTTTACCGAATCCGTCACACTGTACGGCCGGTCCGGCGTTTACACTTACCCGCAGCTTGACAGATGTGATACAGATCAAAAGAAACACTGTTTAACGTGACCGTGACAAACAATGCTGAGAAAATTGTCATACTGTGTAGAGAAAGGCTTACAACAAGTCTCTTAGTGCAGTGATAATGTAGAATAGGTCTGCAAGATGACCAGAACAAAGAAACGAAACATGCAAATCTGAAACGTACGCCAACCTATAAGTTGCCTTTTATCGCTCAGTGTGCTTGATCAAAACAAACTGTTCAACTCGTACTGAGGGGCTGGATTGACCCCGTCACTGGCATCAGTTAACCTTGGAGGGCAAAACAACAATTGAAAAAATCACAGTTAAAAGCATCCAGCGCCAAATTTCACTCGTATCAAGAGGGTAAGTTAGACGTCGAAGACTGTTGATTCCAGTGATCCTAATTGCATATTATAGATTTTAAGCATTTGTATTGGGAGTACATGACTCTAATTCTAATTTATAGCAGGACAGAGACATGGTTATGATGGTATTTGTTGGTATTTTATGGCATGCACTGGTATGTGCTACCGTGCGGAGGTATTTACTGGCATGCGCCTTTTAGTCATACCGGTATTATAGCTGATAATATCCTGTCACCCACCCCTTTCACTTTTGCCTAGCCCTGGCAGCCCCTGGGAAGCTATAGCCGTGGACTGAACTGGTGATTGAATTTGATATAGTCCTTCAATCTTGACGTCCTTTAGGTTTTACCCACAGATGTAGTTGTTATCGTATCAAGCACATGTTGGTCCATACTCATTTAGAATACTGTGTCAGTGTGTGCAAGCTTGGCGTCCTTGGCTACAAAAAGATTAGGATTTATTTACTAGAGGCTGCACAATCACACTGGCGAATGACCAAAATGATACCAGGTTGGGCGGAAAGATATTCATACAAGGAAAAGACTAAAGCTGCTGAATTTGACATCCTCAGGAATAGGTGGATTAGTGCGGACCTAATTGAAGGGTTTAATATTTTCAATGGGCTGGAAGATGTAGAGCCAGAAGATTTCTTTAGTCTTCAGACTTCAGTCAGGAAGTACACAGAATCATGGATACAAAATACGAAAAGTTCTCAACAGACTTGATTTAAGAAATTACTCCTTATTGCAGCCAATGAAAAATGAGTGAAATAGATTACCATCAGAAACAGTGAATGCAAGCAGTGTCAACAATTTAAGAACAAAGTAGACACACAGAGCATGGGGTTGCATGAGTCAACATACTGTTGGCTCCCTGCCCTCTGGGTCAACCCGCAATTTCTATTTATTAGAACCGTGGGGGTAATCATACTGAACTCGCATGGGTGTAGTCTAAGCCAGACATGGCAAAAGAAATTAGAATTACTGTCATGAAATTGCTACTGCCATAGACAAAGTCAAAGTGATATTTAGTAGCATACATAAATACAAGTTTTATTTGCAACCCATATTCAGAAATACATTGCTGTTTTGGCATGAGGGATTTTAACATCATGTACATGTACTGCTAAAATAGTAAACTATCTTACCCACAGCTAGATTGCAAATATTCATTTAAAGCAAATTTGAGCCTGATGTCAGGCAAAGCCCAACAACTGGCATCTCTGTGAGATAAAACGGGAAGATGTGATAACAAAAGTGGTGATGGGTAATGATACAATGGAATTTGAGGGCATGATGTTACAGGAGTCAAGCAGGATGGTATGATACGCAAGAACACCGAATGGTACATGTGGTTTTAAAATCTCTGGATTTCAGCCGCTAAGCAGAACATTGCCACCCATCAATCATACTTAACAGTCTGTAACATGGGTACAGGTAGCAACGCTCCATGGCAACACGAGAGTGGAATCACAGCAGCACCACAAAATCAGGTGACATGATGAAATTGTGTTTGTGGACAGGGAAATGATGCAAATGTGAACATGTCACAGCTTTATTGGTTTGCTTTATACTTATCTTGGTTGTTTTGCATTCAAATGAAGGAAGACTTGAGATGTTCAGGAGCAACCAGAATCATCAGACGATGTCACTTCATAGACCGTGCCGTGATGGATTACCCTGGCCCTGCACACCAAAGACAGACAATCAACAATACCCGTGTGCATAATAATATTTTTTATCAAAACCGAAGGATGAGGAAATAAAAGCACGAATAATACATCAAAATAAGCATAAAGGTGAACACGAGAAAACATACAAAATAGCAATACAAAACTCAGGCTGGTAAGAGAAATAAAACTCATTGAGAAAACAACTACAAAATAATGACAAGCTAACTGAGTAAAGTGTACAGACAAGTCTAACAAGCTAAGTACATAAAGTATACAGATAGGAGTAAATACAATAAAACACTATCCCTAAAAACGTGATGAAGAGGACGGGGGCAAAAGACCAAACCAGCTGCTCATCCATTGACCACGAGCAGCCACAGGCCGCCCCATCATTGAAGCAAGTCCACACAGCTTTCATTGCCAGGCTTGAGTTCACGGGGCCGAAGGGCCGCCTCCATGACATCATGCTTTGAAACCAGATTGTTGCTGTTGTCGTTTGACAGATTGCTGAATAATGTTTTCCGTACTTCAAAGGCTTGTTTAATCATGTTATTGGCCAATAATTGATTGACAACCTCATCAAATGTTAAGGGAAGATGCTGACTCTGTTATGTATAAATAGCAGCTCAACTTGAGCAGACGGTATTGTTTCAGAGGCAAATGATCAACATCAAAGGCCTTTGAAGCTTTTTTTCTCAGAAAGGATTAAAGGATGAGAACCCCACCTAGGAATCGTTATGTAAAGAAAACAGCTGGGCAAAATTTAATCTGGTTAACAGCTTTTGATTCTGTAATGTCTGAACTGCAAAAATGATTCAGCGATTTTCAAAATTTTGTTGCATTCTTTTTCTGTGAAATGAAGAAAATGAACATCCTGGAAATAAAGTGGAAAATTGAAATGTCAAACTTTGAGGATAGATAACAGAAAAACTAAGCCAAACATAAAAAACAGTGGGATCATTTTTGTTGCCAAAATGTCGAGATTAAGATGCAAGTGAAGTTATGATTTTATCACAAATAATTACTGACTTATATCAACATTTATGGAGTGGATGCTTTGTCGTCAAATTTCAATTGTTTGTTCAACACAGACACCCAAATGCAGGACTTATAAATTCTTTGGAGTATGATTACACACATATATGACTTGTAACACAAATATATTTTGAGCTAGGATCGATTAAAGTGGGATTTATTTTTGGTGTCTTACCGGTCCTTAATAGTCTCTGTTTAATACTCATCCATTTTGAGGGTATCCAGCATATTCACTCTGTGAGTTTTTGGTTGACATTCTAGAATGAGTCACATAACTCGATTTTGAATCCATTGTAATTTTGCCAAGTTTTGGTTGCATAAGCTGTTGCTCCAAATGCTACGTGTACTTTAATAGTCGATATGAGAGTTACATAGAGTAATCCTTGAATCAATAGAAATAAATTTAACAGCTCTAGAGAATATGCCAAATGCTTGTTTCAGTTTGCTAAGAGTACTTTAAATATGTTCTAAGAATTGTAAGTTGGAGTGTAATTCCAATATATCGGCATGAATTATCTTGCTCAACTGATTCGTTTGCCAGGTTAACATTCAGGTAAAAAAATTCAGTATTTCTTTTCTTATTGTAGTGAGCATGCTATTTGTTTTTCCTAAATGGAGACTCAATCTTTTGTCTTTGAGCCTGGTTGCAACATTGATTAAATCTTCATTCAGTGCTTGGGAGACTGCATCAACCTTGGGATTAGCATATGATAAATGATTCACTGTCGTACCATTTCTGTTACATGCAAGTCTTTTTTCATTTATTTACTAAATCACTGAAAATATATATATGTATATATATATATATATATATATATATATATATATATATATATATATATATATAGTGGTACCTCTTTTGATAGACCGCCCCTACAGCAGGTCAAAATGTGGTCTCTCAAAACAGGTGGTCTTTCATTAGAGTTACAACAACATGGAAAAGATAGCGCAGTGTTCTGAGAGAGCGGTCTTAAAAAGATATGCAGTCTCTCATTAGAGGGGTCTCTCAAGAGAGGTACCACTGTATATATATATATTTATATATATATATATATCTTGTTGCAAAATATGGTTCTCTGACATGAAATGGTGTGAACCAGCAAAGGAATCTTCTTTTAGGTGGCCCATGCCAGAGGGGGTGTTTTCCATCCTTATGCTGGGTCATCCTGACAATTATGTTTAATGGTAGCTCAGGAAATTCTGGGTGGTTTCCCATGCTTTGCTTTACAATTGAGTTGTTCTTTGTTATTATCAGCAGTTTTATATCATGAACCTACTTTTGTCAAATAAATGAGAATTGAATTTGAATCAATTAAATTCACAACTAAAAAATAGAAATCTCTATTTCAAAAATTACTTTGGTGTCCAATATGTTGCATCCTAGACTTATTGTTAAATAAATAATTTTTGAGCCCTTACTTCTCGTATTTTCAAAACTTACATCTATATCACGTAAAAACTATTCAGAAAATGAAAGTAGCCACCAAACATGACTGATGTGATAAATTTACAATAAAGGAAGCAAATATATGATATCCAGATGTAACAAACATTTAAGGTATAGTATTTAAATCAGACCTTGTAATTGAACAATCTGTTTTTCTGTGTGTATTCATGGGTGTAAATAGGACACAAAATATTTTTTGTCTATTGAGTCCTTCCCTGAAACCAAGATAAAACTTTTCTGTGTTTATGTGACAGTAGGAATTGCAATTCTGAATGTTTGTCATTGCTACACAGATATATACAATTTAATTGAATGGGATTTTCGTGCATGTAACAGTTTAGTAACTCTGTTGTTAATTTTTGTTTTTGTCATGGCAGACAAAGACACAAAAAACTATTGCTATCCTTAATAAAAAAACTTGACAGTATTAGAATATCAGTCTCATTACACAAAAACTTTCATATACATAGAGGGGGAGAAAAAACTTGTTTGGAAGACTTAACTTACTAATATGGCTTCACAATCTCTTCTTGAAATGGAAATTGTTGTCTTTGTTACATCTTTGACTATAGTTGGCCAATTATTCTTAGGATTTTCCTGTTCACTTAATTTATCTGCACTTTTTTATTTTAAATAAAACTAAAAATATACACAGTGAAATCAGCATTAATTTGTATGATAAACAAATCAGAAAAAGCAGGACGATTTGTGTCCTTGTTACATCCTAGACTTTGGCCAAAATGGTTGTTTTTACTAATTTACACACAAGGAACTATGTCTTCATATATGAAAAGATAAATGTCATACTATCAAATGAATGAGGACATGCAAGACTATACCTACAAAAGTCTGTTTGAAAAATCAGGAAATGAAGGACTGGGATGTAACATAAATATGTGACAGTAGATTATTAATCATTATAAAAAAAGTGTGTCATCAGCATAGAGGTTGACATGAGAATATCTAAAACATGTTCCATGTTGTTTACGTAGCGTAAAAAGAAATAGTGGTCCCGGAATAGGGGGATGTTGGTGACTATGATTTTTGGTTTAGACAGGTTTCCATTTATACAGGCAATTTGATGCCTGTTGCTGGGGTAGCTGTCAAAGCATTTCAGTGAAATGTCCTTTGTGCCATAGTGGGATAGCTTTTTTAGGAGGATATTATGATCCATTGTATCAAACAGCTTTTCAGATACAAAGCTACAAGTCCCACACAGTTCCCCCTCCCAACCTCACCATGGGCGAATTCCATGAATTTGTGGAGGGAGGTCTGCGTCAAGTGTTCTGGCTGAAATCCAGAATGCTGTACTGCTAGTAGTTTGAATTTGAACAGATAGTTGTTAATTCGCTGGTGTACAAATCATTCCAAAAGCTTCTAGATATTACAGGTAGGACAGGAATGGGTCGATAGTTACCTGGGTCAGTTCTGGGACCTGTTTTATGGATTGCTCAGATACATGCCATTTGCCATACATTGGAAAATAATCCTGCTGTCAAATTTATAATAATTTTAAATAATAATAATAATTTTATTAAAACCCCGAATTCAAGGAAAAACTGCATGATACATCGAGATAAGCACAGTGAGACTATACAAGTAAAATACATAGAAGTTAATACAGGATAAAACAAAATGCACCGTTAATCTAAAAAGCTTTCGTCAGCAGTGATACCAGCATGTGTTCTTCCCCATATGGTTTAATAAAATTTTCATGATGCAATTAAAATCTTAAGGAGTCGACGATGTCGTCTTTTCTGTTAAAATGCTTGCAGTTAGGCCGACTTCCAAACGCTAGAGATACTGGAGAGATCCCACTTTGGGTTATGTGATCTAAAAGTGTCCCTGGTACAGCTGAACCAGTTAAAGCATATTCTGAAAGCAAATACAAATTCAAGTCACATACACATGTGTCAACCTTCAAAATATTGTTAAACAGTGATATGGCACGCTCTCTAATTAAGGACTCTACAGGCTTTACATTTAGAGCCTTCACTAAGATATATTAAAAATGTATGCAAGACTGTTGGAGATAGCTAGGGAGGCCATCTTGAACAGTCTGGACTGAAGGTTGTCAAGATCCGTGGCATTGTCTCTTGGTAGTTAGAGTGACAAAAGCCATGGTATGGTGATGCTAGCATCAGGTATAGTCACAGTACTGTGACAAGAGGAGGTCATTCAAGGATCATGGTACCACTCAGCCAATCAGAATCAGGGATAGGCCTGTGATGTATTTCCAGTTTTGTTTGAACACAACCTCATCTCAATGTATACAGTTCCACATATAGCTGGTGGAAAAAAAGTGGGAGAATCATTGAGAAGTGCCTCTGTTTTACATGTGTGTCTTGAAGTGAAATATGGGTGCGTTAGACATGATGTATGCATACACTGTGGATAGGATAGTTTTGATTAACAGATTAATAGCAATATTTGATAGTAGAATGTCACCACTGATTCTTTGTAATTTGTCCCTCCATTGTATGTTTTTGGCACAGATATTATACAAATTATTACATAGACTGTGCGATGCAGGACATTCCATCAAATTTCAGTCAGTCAGAAGTTAATAAGTTAAAACTTGGTAGCCAGAGCGTCTAACTACATTTCCATCGAACATCATATTCGTAAATGAATAGAAACAGAATGGTAAAAACCATTGAATTGAAATTGAAAATTGGTCTAAAGATCAAGAATTTGCATCTAAAATTTGTCAACAACTCTCCAGTGACCAACTAAAAGAATACAAAATGTGCTGGGTGTACATTCTGATGCACAGTGGGTAAAATGTACATGTAGGCACCAAATAAATGCAAATACATGTAAATTCAAAGCAAATCAAGTCACCTATGCTGCACTTACGGATGTTGACTATAATGGCCATATTCATTATGGGCTTATTCTACAAATGAAAATCTTGAATCTCATTGTTTGTAAACAATTGCATGTTAAGATGATAGTGACTACAATTTTAAGTTAGCTTATTGAACTTTTTAAGACAAACTAGAAATGAAAATCTAGATTCTCTTTGCTATTAGTGGTGTTAACATGATAGTGACTACAGTTTTAAGTTAGCTTCTCGAATTTTTTAAGATATATTCTACAAATGAAAATCCAGGTTTACAGCAATGTTTTGCTGTTGGTGGTGTCACATAGTGAACCACATAATACAGGGTTCCAAAAAGGGAAAACAATTGAAAACACTCTGATACATGTATATTTGATTTTCAATGGATCCTTGTAAAATTTGGTAGAAATCGTCAAAATGTTATTCATTAATGAGAGATTTAAGTGAACTTCTTTGAAGCAGGTGACTTTTGAGAGTCCTGGTGCTTTTCCTGACCTTGAGTTTGTAAGGCACTCTGTCAAACATAATCTAAAATGTATTCCTTTTTTCTATCTTGTTTGTAGATTTCTGTTATGGTTTGGCCAAGAAAGCTTGAATTATGTAACTGAGCTGGGTAAATGTATCCTGTCAGCAGGCTTTAGAAGGAATGTTGAGGTCCCAATCAACATGTTAGAGGAGCAGCTGTCTGAATACATCCAGAAAAATGCATATGAACATGTCAAAGGATTCTTTGAATCTCATAAGGACTTCAGTATCGACTCCAGGCTAACAAAGTGGGATGACACGCCTCTGCATATTGCAGCCAGGGCTCAGCTGTTGCCCATGGTTGAATTATTTCTTGAATTGAAAGCTGATGTAAATGCCACTAACAGGCAACGTCAGACAGCCCTCCAGGTTGCTATTCTAGGGAGTCCTCATGTAGAAAGTGACACAAGTTTGATCAGGACATTGTTGGAAGCTGGTTCCAGTGTGAATAGTTGGGATCAGCACGGGTACACATCGCTGCATAAGGCAATTGAGACTGGTCGTCTGGATATTGTGAAGCTACTCCTGTCATATGGCTGTGACATTAATGCATCTTATGCAAATTCCTTTAGCCCACTTCTCTACGCCATTATCCAAAAGCAGCCCACTGTAGTGTCTGTATTGATAGAGAATAGATGTGATATTGACCATTGCACTGGTGCTCTTGCCAATTGGAAATATCCCATCGTATTTGCAGCAGCTGGTGACAACCCAGAAATATGCAAATTACTATGTGAGGCTGGCTGCGACTTGCATCTTCCCGACAGAGACCCGTTGTATGAAGCTCTCAATCATGACTGCTCTATAGAAACCATCAGGGTTCTCATAGACCATGGATGGGATGTCCACAGACGTGTTGACTTTTTTGGCACTACTTATCTTAAAATTGCTGCAAGAAAATGCCGTCTTGATGTATTGAGCTTACTGGTCCGGAAAGGAGCATCGTTTTCACATTCCTGGTACTTTAATCAGCCTATTATGGTAGCTTTGGACACAGACAGTTTAGAAATTGTGAAGTTGTTCCACACAGAAGGGGTTGATCTCACGGTTGAAAACTGGAAAAAATCCACCATGCTGCATGATGCTGCCATGTATGGCAGTAGCAGGGTCATCCAGTATCTACTCAGGGAATTGGAAGTTTCAGTGAATGCTGTGGACAACAATGGTAAAACGGCACTCTATTTGGCCGCTCAGTATGGCAAAGCCAAATGCTTGGAGATACTTTTGCATGCTGGTGGAAATTGTTATAGACCAGATAACTCAGGTAAGTCACTCATTTGTTTGCAACTGTAGTCACTGTAAACAACTGCAATATCTTTTTGAATTTTTTTCCGAATATTCACTTTTAGGAGTCACAATTCTTTTCTATGGACTGAAGCCATCACGCTTTTACCAACTTAGTTTGCAAAATCAAGTTACCACCACCCATATTTTGCTATTTTTTATTTATTATGCCCCCCTTCGAAGAAGGTGGGGCATATAGCATTGCACATGTCGGTCGGTCGGTCGGTAGACTGTGGTTTCCACACAATAACTCAAGAAGTTTTTGAGCTAGGACTTTGATACTGTATAGGTGTATTATTCTAGTCAAAACCTAGGCGAAGTTCGAAGATGGGTGACCGTGACCTAATTTCCAAGGTCACAGTGGTACCTGAGTTAACTTTGGTTTCCGCACAATAACTGAAGAGGTTATTAAGCTAGCACTTTTATATTGTACAGGATAATAGTCCACATTTGGGGCTAGGCGAAGTTGGAATGTGGATGACCTTGACCTCATTTTAAAGGTCACAAAGCAACTTTACTGAATATGGTTTCATGCTTGCTGTGGTTTCTGCATAATAACGCAAGAAGTTTTTAAGTTAGGACTGGGATACTTTACAGGTCTATAGTTCTTGCTAAGGGCTAGAAGAAGCTTAAAGTTTGGTGACCTTGATTTAATTTCCAAGGTCATGTTGGTACCTGAGTTAAATTTGGTTTCCACATGATAACTGAAGAGGTTTTTCAACTAGGACTTTTATATTCCACTGGATAATTGTCCGTATTCAGGTCTAGGTCAAGTTTGAAGATGGGTGACCTTGTCCTAATTTCAAAGGTCACAGAGCCATTTGGTTGAATACTGTTTCTGCATGATAACTTGCATTTTAGATGTAGCAGTTTTATATTGCACAACTTTATGGTTGCCTATAAGGGCTAGTTTGAGTTTGTAGATGGGTGACCTTGACCCAGTTTTGAGGGTCACACACAGACAGTAGACTTCCTTTTTTGTTTTTTGCACAATAACTGAAGAAGGTCAAATGAAAATGAGTGACCTTGCCATAATTTCCAAGGTAATAAAGCCACTTTGCTGAATATGGTTTCTAAATGATGACTAATTTTTCAGCTATAACTTTTATATTGCCCAGGTTTTTAGTCGTTTTTTAAGGGCTAGGTTAAAGTATAAAGATATGTGACATTGATGTATGATCAACCTTCACTAATTTTGTAAGGTCACGAGTGCCCCTTCTACCACTATCAATAGGGTAGCGAGGGCAAGGGTAATGAGGGAGGGGGGCATCTATGTTTTACAAACATATCTTGTTACTTTTTTTTTTTTTTGCTTTTGTTTACCTTGAAGACTTTTCATGAGTTGCATACATGTTCCATGACTGCTTATTAACATTCCTGTTCCCTTTAGCTCCCTACCTCCAGTTGGCTGACTCAAAACAAGTCTGAAATATTGTAGGCATAACACTGTCCTGCTTTACATTTGGTGGATTGTAAATTAGTACAAAGACAATGTCATCCACTTTATACTTACTGTTAGTTGCAGAATAGCACAAGATACACATTCGGCTTGGTGAAAAAGACACCACAGGGGACTGCTACTTCATACATTAATTCTTAAACCTTATTTTCATCAGTCACTGATGACTACAGCATAGGAGGAAACTAGTCTGGCCTGCAAGCAGTTTCCGTGAACAAACAGACAATACTGTAGTTCTAGAAATTTTTGCGTTCAAACTTATTACGCACTTTTGGCACTAGTACTTGATGCACCAAAGTTAATTGACATACGAAAAGATTATATATAGACAAGCCATGATGCTCGAAATTAAAATACGCAAATATTGTCTAATTTGCAGAAAAACAGGTTTGCACTAAAATTTCTAGAACTACAGTATTACCATCCCCAGACACTTGCTTAGTCTTTTTAATGCTTTAATGATGTTCACATTTGTTGTGTTGTATTTTTCAGGCTTGACTCCTCTAGAGGTGACTGCTTGGCAAGGCCAGGTATCGTGTCTCCACCTGCTACTCAGGGCTGGCTGCAGACATCATGCAGCTGCTGCTGATTTGGTGGAAAGTCTGCGTGACAGTTGCATCCAAGTCAATGACATACGTGACATTGTTGAATTGTTGGAAGCAGAAAAGTTACATGTATGGCCACTGCGAGACATGGCTGCTGAGGTAGTAAGAATTTGCCTGGGATCGAGAGTTGACCGCAAGGTACAGGACCTAGAGATACCACATGTTGTCAAAAGACTTGTGGCTCTGCAAGACTTGCAAGTGGAAAGTTGATCAACACAAGGGCTAGCTATTTTATGATTAATTTTTGGCAATTACCATAAATTCTGCACTAAAAGTTGCCAATTTCACTCCAAACTTTGCAATAATTTCCATTGAAATGAAAACAGTATAAAAATGGGTGCAATTTAGTCATGAAATTAGAGGGTGTGTTATTTATCTAAATGAACAAATTACTGAAATTCTAGTCTTTTTACACACATGTATGTTGTACATGTAAGGCGAAAGTGCATGGTGCCACTTTATTGTGCAAATATGAACATCTAAATTTGTTTATTTTCTAGTCTTGCATTTCACTTGTTCAAAGGTGTATTTGTGTCAGCTGTAGTGTCAACTGGAAGAAGACCAGTTACATGTTAACATCGAAAATTTATGCTTAAAACTATTTTATCAATTACTGGTACCATGATGACAGAAAGCTTAAATAACATGTTTAAAGTTTGCATGCCATGCATTTCCACTTCGTGTCATTCCATATGATTCAAAGGAGTCGTACACTAGTTCAGTATACCTTGCTATAAGTATTATTATGCAGGATTATGCCTTGGGAGATCATGTTAGTTTGAAAACCACCTCTGTTGTGTATGTTCTGTGTAATTGCCCTGCAACAGTGTTGCATATCTTATGGAAACAGCTGAATGTTCAGAGACTATGCATGATTTGGTAATCCCGTAGGGCTGTACATGTTTTATTGTGCCAATTTTTCAGTGATGAAATGGATCACTATAATGTGTTAACTGGTTTTGGGTGTAATTGTTGGAAAAGAAGAAAAAATAACAGTGGAGGTACTGGTAAGTTCCCTAATTGTGATCTACTGCAGTTGAGCTTTGAGGGAAGCTGCAATTATATTTTACAATGCACAAAGTTGTAATGAGCACCAAATTGCATGCATGTATATGTGAAACTCTGTCAATGTCGCAGATGGAGGCATGTGTGTGTGTGAGAGAGAGAGAGAGAGAGAGAGAGAGAGAGAGAGAGAGAGAGAGAGAGAGAGAGAGAGAGAGAGAGAGAGAGAGAGAGAGAGAGAGAGAGAGAGAGAGAGAGAGAGAGAGAGAGAGAGAGAGAGAGAGAGAGAGAGAGAGAGAGAGAGAGAGAGAGAGAGAGAGAGAGAGAGAGAGAGAGAGAGATTGTTAAAATATGTCATGAAGTTGTACCAAATATTAACTTCTTATCCTGTCAGACAAGAAAGAAAGATAAGAAAATGTCTGGCAATACATGTGCATCTGAGATTGATTTTATTGAGGAACATAGCACAAAAGGTTTTAAATGAGACTTTGTGTGATTTCTCGTAAGGTGGTTGCACATTGTAAGAGAATGCATTACAGAAAGAGTCTCATTATCTGTGGCATATAATTAGTAGTGGGTCGCATTGTTAGCTCTGCTGATCTAAGGTTGCAGAGCCACCACTCATGTTTGTCCATCCGTCTGTCTGTAAACTTTTGCTCGTTAGCACGATACCATCCACAGTTTTCAAGTTAGCCCAAAATAACTTTCAGGTCTTATCAGGTTAATAAAAATGTAGGTCTTTTATGATATTGGTGGTGCCACCTACAATATTATGCAATATAGGGGTCAAAATGTGAAAATCTTGTGAACACTTTAGCATCTTTAATTTTTGGTGGATCTGCACATGAAATTTGGTGGGATTGTGTTGGAGGTCAAAGTCTAAGTTGTTAATGATACTAGTGGTGCTACCAATAATTTGACAGAAAGTATGAGCCAAAATGTGTTCTAAGATATAAAATTCCATATCTTGAAAAGTAATTGGATTAGACTTGCCAAATTCATAGGATACACAAACCATGTCCAGTGCTAGAATTTTATTAATATCAGTGACTTTGACCTATTTTTGTGAGGTCACCATGCCTGTAAAGTTGAAAGAGGTGATTTTGTAATGCCAGAGCGTAGCTTGGACATCAATGGCAAAGAGAATTAAGCCTCCAGATCAAAATTGCAGAACTCTGATTACATTGTACATAAAAATGCACTTTATTACCTACTTTTTTGGTCACTGTGACCCAGTAATTATGGAGTTTGGCTCTTGTTCAAATTTATAGTTTTTCTTCAATACCTCAAGAAGTTATTACCTGATTTGAACAAATAGACCATGTATGGAAAGCTAATTGTGGGGGGCATATTTTGAAGAATGTTTTAATTCAAGTTAAAGGTCCAGGTCAAATGGCCAGGTTGAATATAGGGGTCATCTCATGAATGCTGCGCCCCCTCACAATTTTTGAGTTAGGCCCATACAACATAAAGAAGTTATGAAGTGTATGAAAGTCTTGTCACCATCAATGCTAGTGGTGGCACCTATAGTTACTGTATTAAGTAATACATGTATACAGGTCAAAATGTGAAAATCTTGTGACCAGTCCAGCATCCTTAAGTTTTAAAGGATCTTTGTGAAATTTTGTGGGATTGTGGAAGAGGTTGAAATCTCAGTTGGTCATGATACTAGTGGTGCCACCTATGATTTCATGGAAATTATGAGTTAATATGTCTTGAATGATAGAAAATTCCATATCTCAAAAAAGAGTTGAAATAGATGAGCCAAACTTATAGGCTATATAGACCATGCCCAAAGGTAATACATTCTGTAAGATCAGTGACCTTGACTTATTTTTGTAAGGTCATCAGACCCGTTTAGTTGGAAGAGGTGATTTTGTAATGGTAGGGTGTAGTTTGGACATCGGTGGCAAGGACAATTGAGCCTCTAGATCCAAGTTGCACATGAGTACATTGTATATTAAATTCTATTTGGTGACTTACGTTATTGGTCACCATGACCCAATGATTGTGTGACCTTGATGTATTTTTAAGGTCATTAAGCACTTAAGGAAAGGACATTTAATTCAATATCTTGATAAAGAATAAGGCGAATGATGTCAAATATACCACACATGTGTATCATGTGGAAGTTTGATATTGCATATTAAGGCTAACTTTTATTAATTTTTCAAGTTCATGGATTGAATACATTTCAGAAAATTATTTTTTTGATCGAATACATTTCAGAAATTTTTTTTTTTTTGTGTGTGATGGTGGTCAGCAGAGCATTAGGCCCATAGGCCTCTTGAGTAATCATCAAGCTCCAAAATCAGAACTTCATGCCGATGCTACATCAAGGTGACCAGTTCAGTATAGACTGTGGACAGAACACATTCAGTATAGACTGTGGACAGAACACAGATAGCTGGCAAAATTGTGAGAGCCAGCATGTGTGAAACTTAGCCATGCCAACCTGTACATATAGCAGGTTCTTTTATCATAGTCCATTACCACTGATCTAAATACATATATATGAATATTTCAAAGAAATGTACTAAAGGTTTGCCTCAGGATCAGTCTGGTTAAGGACGTCCCTGGCTTTGTCTTTCATGGTAAGCTTTGCAAAAACCATTGTTAAGCAGGCAAATTGAAGGTAGACTTCAACTGCAACAATAATTGTTGTGTCAGTACTTTATTATCAGCCCACTGCTGACAATTTTACTTTTGTATGTATTGTGAAAGATCTACAACGAATAATGTCAGGTGCACAACTGTACTATTGAACTGTACCCCCATCTGCTTTGTAATCACAGTGTTCTTATGGACTGTCTTCAAATCTTTTGTTTGTATGCACTGAAAGACTGGTATTACAAAAACACAGACAAAACCATGTAATATGGGAGAAATTCATGTTGAGTATTTCTGAGACTATGGACTCATAGTAGCATGAAATGAAAAATGGGATCTTATTAATTAAAATTGTAAAATTAGGAGTGACAGATTGGCCACATCAGTACTATATTAAAAAACAATGTGTTTTTGCTTTGAAAATGAAATTTGAAAGCAAAACAACAACAACAACAACAACAACAAAACAAACAAAAACAAAAAAAAAAAACACAAAACAAAAAAAAAACCAAAAAAACCCACAGTAATTCAGTGAGACAGTTGCAAGTCTCTGCATTATGGATGTGGATAAACAGAAGATGGACTGACCATTGGAGACCAATAATCAGTTATTTCAGTTTACCGTGCATTGTACATCTCAGAATGATACTACATGTATAACCCTTTTGTTATATGTGATATAATTCAACTGCATTACATTATTCCACGAAACAGCTGGAATTGATGTATGAAAATTCTATAAAACATGTATCACTCTGTACTGCAATCACTGCCTCATATGACATTAAATTAGAATGCATCTTTTCACATTGTCCAGCATCCCAGTTTATTGGACAATAGGACTTTGGTTCTGTTTGGTGCATTTTGTGAGCGTTTAGTCTATAATAATGGATGTTGTGACACAATAATACAACATTTATTTGTTTTAAATGTGATTGGAAATGTAGCAACTGTGGTAGTGTAGAGTCAGGTAATCCTGTCAGGAGAAAGAAGAGATGGAATGCAAAGAGATCAAGGTTCTAAAACCTCAAAATGTGATCAAGTAGAATTGTGTAAAATGCCAATATGTTAGTATTTATTTAAGTTTTTGTTCAGAATTGCTACAAAACAGACTTATGCTGAATGTGGCTATAATGTGTACAGTTTTATAACCAGATACACGATGTGTCACTTTTCTTTTTGCATTTCTTGTGGATGTTAGGTGTTTGTGCTGGTACTCCCTCACTTGTAGCAAGAAGGCTGGTGTGCAGGCTTCTTGCTTTACTCTCAATGTGGGGCTGAAGACTTGCTTCAACATATCCTAGGATATGTTGAACCCAGTCTTCAGCCCTACAAAGATTCAGATTCTTTCTCATGCAGTGGATATAAGATGAAAGCCAAGTGTCCTACCAGCATACTCTGTGGTTGCAGAAATTCAGATCTCTTGTCTATGTACCACGCATTGGAAGGTGGAGCAGATCAGAATGATGCCTACCCTTTTTAGGACAAGCATCAATAGTACATGTATACTGTTCCTTACCTGTTTCCTATACACATCAAACATATGTCTGATAAACAATACGATGCAGTCCTATGTCACTAAATGGCACAAACTTAATTACATGCCAGACCTGCAGACTGTTTTGCCTGAGTTAGATCCTTATATTTCTCCCAGAGTGTGCTTGCTTTACACCCCAGCGGAGACTTGATGTTGTGGCCCAGTGCAACAGAGTGCACCACTTTGTAAGGAGATTTTGAAAACATAACATTTATGCATGCTCCCAGTTCCAATATTTAGCTCAGCTGACATGTCAGTTAGCTGAGCTAATTCAAGTTCAATCCATCAGTCATTGTCATCATCATGTGTGATCAATTTCACATTTTCAAATTTTTCTCGAAACTGTTGTCTATACCCTTTTTATATTTAGCATGCGTTATACTTTGGATGAGTACAGAATAAGTTTCTTCAAGTGGCCTTGCTCCTGTGAACTTTGTGGTTATTGTATTTTTTGAGTCTTTAAAACTCTCTTCAAAAAAACTTAACGATTGATTTGACATGGCATAAGGACACATCTGGATATTTTCAGACCTGAATGTGTTCAGGAAGTGGTGCAGCAGTTTTTATCTCTGCTGACCAAAGGTCCCAGAGCTCATACATGTATGATTACTCAGGTCTGTTGATCCATAATTCAGTCCATCCATCCACATGTGAACTTTTTGCTTGTGAACATCATACACCCCACAGATTTAAAAGTAACCCCATATAACTTTCAGACATGCATATAAAGTGTATTTAAGTCCAAGCCAAGTTTGATATTGGTGGTGCCACCTTCAGTATTATGTAATATATTGGTCAAAATGATAAAATCTTGTGAACCTTCCAGTATCTTTATTTTTTTTTATGGATTCTCATAAAATGTGGGATTGATGAGGAAGTCAAAATCTCATTTGCTTATGATACTAGTAGCGTCACCTACAGTTTGACAGAAAATATGCATCAAAATCTATTATAAGGAAGATAAAATTTGATACCTCAGAGACTCCAACCTGCATAACCCAGCAAATGGGAGATAGTTATGAAAACAGCTGCTCTCAGCAGAAGCCCCATTCATGTACTATGGGGAGCACTGTCAATCAGGCAGGAAGTTGTAAAATTTTTGTTTTCATGATAAGAATGTGGGAGATCTCCCACCCAAATCTGGAAGGCTGCAGTCCCTGATACCCTGTAAGCTACACATTCCAAAGGTAGGATATGTACATGTAGACTGTTCAATGCTAGTGTATTGTACAATTTGCTTGACCTTGACCTATTTTTTGTAGGTTACCAACTCATAAGAAATAGCTCCTTTCTTCACACACATGTACTAAGACTAAAATACATGTATATGCTATGAACTTTGATAAATGAAACTTTGCACAGAGGTGTGTCTTGGCATAAAGGTGGTTCATTTAACAAAAGTACGTCACTAGGTCAAGTATCTGGGTCAGACATTTCCTTATAAAATCATGTCATGGCTATAATTTCTTCACTATGTAATTTAGTTTAATGAAACTTCACGCACACATGTATCTTGACCTAAAGGTGTGTCATGAAACAATAGTAGATCACTAGGTCAAGTATCTGAGTCACTGTGATACAATCATGTAACATTACATTATACTTCTTGTCCGGGCTGTAACTCTGTTGTCCTTTTATTTAATTTTTTTTTTTTTTTTTTTTGCTGTTCATGATTACAGTCCTTCCAAAATGAGACCTGTTATTAGCAAGGTTATAAATGAGGTGAGGGGGGCATGGATCCAGCAATCTTTGTTTGCATTTTAATCACATTTTGGCCTTTATCTCATTTTCAAGGTTAAGGACCCATGTATGTGCAAAGGTGAGTCCACATGTACCGATCAGTGCTATCTTTTTAAGTGCCTCAGTTTACCATTTGTGTTTGGTCTGTAACATTTTTACCCTTTGCCTGTTTGTGAGACCTTAATACATGTTTTCAGTCTAGGTCACTTGGTGAAATATGTGGATCAGTGATATCCATATAATTTCAGCTCCAAGGTCAGTACAGTTCATCTTCGCTCTGTTCTGCTCATGTTAGCACAGTTCAAGGTGAAACTGAAGCTGAACTTGGCTGAGGTTGGGACTTATTTTGGGGTGAATATTTTTTGGGTTAGCTGAGCATAACCTCTTTGCACAACTTTCTTGTACAATATACCTATTGATATTTCCAAGTGAAAAGAATGTCTTACTTTTCAACGTATACTTCGATGATGATGATGATGATGATGATGATGATGATGATGATGATGATGATGATGATGATGATGATGATGATGATGATGATGATGATACAAAAAGTTAATGCAAAGGTAATGAAGTCGGCTGTATACATTGTACATGTAACTTATGTCATGTTTAGGAAACACTAGTCACCCTACAAGAGTTGAAATCACATTAATACAAAATTTCAATGCAGTTTCCTGCCAATGCATGCTTGCTTGAAACTTGAAGTTCCCAGGCAGACATCTGTTAATATCAAAGGATTACTTGTCTAACCTTCAGAAACAGTGTCATGGATAATTGCTTGGGAGTTTTAAGCATACATGTGCAGGGATTTCTGTGTGAAAGGGTAAATATACACGTGTATTTTAATGTCATTGATATTCCTATTTGTATGTATATGTAACTTTTCCATACATCTTCCACTCAAGACAAATGTGTGGCTATTGTAACTTTATCTTTTTGTCTCGGTTGTTGAGGGAGTTCCTGACATAATGAAATTCACAGTGTGTTTAATACAAGTTTCATTGGTTAGAGGTCATTTGCTTAGGCTACCAGTAATGCATAAACATGAGAGAATGCCTGCAGTGATTAGCTTACACCAACAGGTACATGATCAGCATTGTGGAAAATAAAATATAAAAAGAAGTTGTTGCTTTTTTGTTATAGTTTTGAAAATCAAATCAGGCCAGGTATTATTTTATCTTACTGTTTATTTAGTCAAATTTAGAATAAAACCCAGAAATTATTATTTTAGGTCGTTGCTTAGTAAGTCAAATGAGCCTGTAGGCTAGTCTGTAAATTCAAGATATTGTTCAGTAAGTTAAACCAAGCCTAGACATTATCTTGCCATCCCTCCTTCCATTTTTAGCTCTACTGACCTAAGGTCGCCGAGCTAAAAGCAACACTTGTGGTCCATCCATGTGTCATTCTGTCCATCCTCAAACTTTTGGGTTGTGAGCACAATAACTTTAAAAGTTTTGATGTTAGCCCAATACAACTTTCAGGAATTATATGGTGTTTGAAAATCTAGGTTCCTTTTGATATTGGTTGCGCAGCCAACAATATTATGTAATATGGGGGTCAAAATGTTAAACTTTTGTGAACACTCTAGCCTCTTTAATTTTTGGTGGAATTTCACCAAAATTGATGGGATTGTGGGGGAGGTCAAAGTATAATGATACTTGTAGCACCGCCAATAATTTGATGGAATTTATGAGCCAAAGTGTGTTTAAAGATATAAAATTCCATGTTTGGAAAAGTAATTGAATAAGACTTGCCAAATTTATAGGGTACATACACTAAGTCCAATGCTAGAATGTTTTATAATATGAGTGACCTTGACCTATTTTTGTGAGGTCACCATGCCGGTAAAGTTGAAAGAGGTGTGTAATGGCAGGATGTAGCTTGGACATCAATGGCAATGTGAGGACAGCACCAGGCCTATGGGCCTTTTGTTTTACATAATCTGGGTGACCTTCATCTTCTGTCCCAAGGCCTTTGAGAACATGAAATGAAGGACTCACTGATTGTTGCCTTGGCACATGCAACAGTATGCATCACAGGAATTGCACCAATAAGCTATGATTACATGTGGATCAAGGTGCCATCTGAGGGACAGTTTATACACTAAATGAACATAAGCTTTATATGTTCAAAAGCCACTTGAGGAATCGCAACTTTGAAATGAAGATGCAGGTGCAATATAGCCATGTTGCTAGCAGAGCGTTAGACCCATGGGCCTCTTGTTGTTTCAATGACATACAGAGATGGCAGCTGTCCTTTATCATCCAGGACAGTCCCTGAAATTAGATATTCTGACCAATTTATGGTGTTTCTCCCACATTGGAACTGAGTATTTTCTTACATATTCTTTTTTCAAATATGCAGTGTCCCTAATATTCTCTCCTAAATATCCCTGAAATGGCATTTTGAATTTTGGCATCTCTGGACATACACCATTAAAGTACCCTGAACCTAGATGGATGTGCAAAATCACTCGCGAATGTTTTTCTTTTTTTTTTCGGGATTTCAGAAATGGCCATAACTCTAAAGATCATTTGGGCTCTGCTGACCAATGTCACAAAGGCAATGTGAGCACCAAAGGAACTTGTGACCTACTTTTGGGGTGACGTTGACCTACATCATTTGAAGTCTTGCACATGTCCAAAATTTTCCAAATTATTCTATGTAATAATGTACCAGTCTGGACAGGCAGACTACATGGAAACCTTGACCATGGCAGCATATTTTTCATTCACTAATTTTCCCCAAGTTGAAAGTTCAAGTACTGTATGGATATATTTTGCCTTACTTTTTATGGCCCCCTTCGAAGAAGGTGGGGCATATAGCGTTGCACATGTCGGTCGGTCGGTCTGTCAATCGGTAGACTGTGGTTTCCGCACAATAACTCAAGAAGTTTTTGAGCTAGGACTTTGATACTGTACAGGTGTATTATTCTAGTCAAAAGCTAGGCAAAATTTGAAGATGGGTGACTTTGACCTAATTTCCAAGGTCACAGTGGTACCTGAGGTAACTTTGGTTTCTGCACAATAACTGAAGTTTTTAAGCTAGGACTTTTATATTGCACAAGATTATAGTCCATATTTGGGGCTAGGCGAAGTTCGAAGATGGATAACCTTGACCTCATTTTAAAGGTCACGGAGCCACTTTACTGAATATGATTTCATGCTTTCTGCATGATAACTTATACCTTGGAGCTAGAACTTTTATATGGCACAGCTTTTTGGTTCTCTGTAAGGGCTAGGTTGAGGTTGAAGATGGGTGACCCTGACCCAATTTTCAGGGTCACAGAGAGATTGTAGAATTCCTTTGGTTTCTGCACGATAACTCAAGAAGTTTTTAAGTTAGGACTGGGATACTTTACAGGTCTATAGTTCTTGCTAAGGGCTAGAAGAAGTTTAAAGTTTGGTGACCTTGATTTAATTTTAAGGGCACGTTGGTACCTGAGTAAACTTTGGTTTCCACATGATAACTGAAGAGGTTTTTAAACTAGGACTTTTATATTGCACTTGATAATTGGCCGTATTCGGGGCTAGATCAAATTTGAAGATGGGTGACATTGACCTAATTTCAAAGGTCACAGAGCCATTTGGTTGAATACTGTTTCTGCATGATAACTTGTATTTTAGAGGTAGCAGTTTTATATTGCAAAGCTTTATGGTTGCCTATAAGGGCTAGTTTGAGTTTGTAGATGGGTGACCTTGACCCAGTTTTGAGGGTCACACACAGACAGTAGACTTCCTTTTTTGTTTTTTGCACAATAACTGAAGAAGGTCAAATGAAAATGAGTGACCTTGCCCTAATTTCCAAGGTCATAAAGCCACTTTGCTGAATATGGTTTCTAAATGATGACTAATTTTACAGCTATAACTTTTATATTGTCCAGGTTTTTAGTCGTTTTTGAAGGGATAGGTTAAAGTATAAAGATATGTGACATTGATGTATGATCAACCTTCACTAATTTTGTAAGGTCACGAGTGCCCCATCTACCACTATCAATAGGGTAGCGAGGGCAAGGGTAATGAGGGCGGGGAGCATCTATGTTTTACAAACATATCTTGTAAAGTTCTGTTGTTTCATAGAGGTGTTATATGTTTTGTTTGGTTCTGTTTTTGTTTTGTTTTTTTTTCTGACGAAAATCGTCAGATTCGAAATCGGTCTGGCTTCTCCCTGTTTTGAGGTTGATCCGCTTCTGGTTTTGGTTGGTCATTTTCTGTTCCATTATATATAATATCTGTATGGTTTTCTTCACTGACGCCTTGGATGTGATTTAACAAATTCTTGTATTATTTTGGTTTGATATAATTCTAGTCATGTACTAACAATGTTCTTACACTTTCGACTGATATGTGCAGAGACTATTTACATTATATTGATGCTATTTCGTTAATCGTTATTGTTGCGTAATCATACGCGCGCTCACATATGCTTGTATGTTTGATGATTACTGTTCACATGATGGCCTGATGCCTCTGTTGCTACACCACAGGGCTCGTAGTCAAAATTTTTGCCAGCTTTTGGCGTACCTGTCTATACTATGCAGGTATAAAATACACCAAGATGATTATTGTCTCACACAGTAAAATGACAGATCTTGTGCAACTTAGTTTTCAATCCGAATTCCAAAGTGTGAGGTGAGTTCATCGTTGAAGTGACTTTGCGAATAAATGGATCAAATGCGATAGTCAATATCTTTGTCGAAAACGTGGACTGAGATCCACTGAGAACCCGTATGGTTATGATCCAATGCCAGCGATTGGAAAATGGGTTGAGAAATTGATTTCTAAAATGTCAATTATTTTGAATAAATATGAAGTCAATCTTTTCAAAAACCTTGTTTGTTCAAAAACAAGTCCCATTCACGTAGAGTTTGTTTAGGCAAAACAATTATTTGCAGCTTAAAATATTGTTTACTTACACAAGTTTATGTCAAAGTTGGCTTTATTCTCCAAACTCATCATAGGCTCCTTGCTTTCCTGAGGTTCACGGGAAAACGGGCAACCGCGCAATGGAGCGGCGCAGCACTCGGTGCAATGGCGCGGAGCAACTGCGTGGCGCAATGAGCTTAAAGAGATACCAAAAAATTATCACATTCTCAAATTGATGAGTCCAGCTGCAAGTCATATATAGGCCGAGGCTAATTGATAAATGCAGGTCATATTAACTGGTAATAAATTATATATGTATATATATATATATATATATATATATTTCAAGCTCAACGTTAGACCGCAAACCTGGTGAAACTGAACATTGGCGCACAAAGCTGTATGGTTGGCTTCCACCTTCGGATTGATGGCAATCAGAGAGGGGGAGTGGGTGGGCAACTAGGCCTATGGAGCTTCGAGCATATGTGAATTTGAACGAGGAGGAAGAAATAATTGTTGACTATTATCTCTGTTTATATTACATGTCCATGCATGTTCTTAATCTTGTTTTTGTCGCTGATGTTAAAATGCAATTCAAAATTTCTCAAATGATAAAATTTGGGCCTGAATAGTCCTAGCCAAAAAGTTGCTCTCTCTCTCTCTCTCTCTCTCTCTCTCTCTCTCTCTCTCTCTCTCTCTCTCTCTCTCTCTCTCTCTCTCTCTCTCTCTCTCTCTCTCTCTTTCTCTGACACACACACACACCTGTGAATTGTTCAATATCGGGTTACATTTCACTAAATCAAATCATACCAAAAGAAGTGTGTCTGAATCGTTGTTTTACTCAAGAAAGAAATGTCCGTTGCAATAAATTTTTATTTTACTCTCAGCTGCAGCTGATACATATTTAATTAAAATACATTAATGATCATAAATGTCAACATTTGACTAAAATATCGAAAATTAACAGTTCTGTTCTGGTTTATATCGCATTATGGCGTACTGCAAAAAAAAAAAAAAAAAAAGAAAGAAAGAAAAAAAATGACCCAGAACGCCACAAGTTTGTCTGCTAAGATAGACTCTTGTTCCGCGATAGGGCTCCACGGAGACCGTGCAGTTTCATCGCAATAGCGTAGCCAAGCCTCTCTTAGCAGGAAAAGATTTAAAGTCTTTCAGTGCCAACTGCGACTTGAGTCGAACTACTTCAGGCGAACTCCTCTGAATTATATCATAAGGGTGTTAAATCCATGTTCCTTGTTGAAAAAAAAAAGACGTTCGTCCAAGCACCTGCATACGTGTAGTTACATAGAATATACAGGTAGGCCTAATAGTCCAGGTCAACAGCGTTCCTCGGTCCAAAATGTGGCACTCAAAGGGTTAAGTAAATGCAGCACCACTGGGGCAACTCGCGTCGTACATCAAGAAAGCTTAAATACTTCTCCGGGGCATACTATATCCCAAAATATCAAGACACAGGGAGCTCACTCCGATTGAAGTGTCATTTTTATAATATATCCAGATTCAGAAGAAACGGGTGAAAACACATGAAAGTTATGAGGACAGGCCTATAAACGTATATGTAAAACAGAGATTTATAAATTCTGCTACCGGTAATCCCCGAGTGCTGTAATTAATTTAAATTGTAGTGATTTACTATTCTGAGGTTGATTCACCCAACATGAAATAAAAATAAACTCGGGCAAATGTTTTTTTCTTTCTTTCTTTCTTTCTTTCTTTCTTTCTTTCTTTCTTTCTTTCTTTCTTTCTTTCTTTCTTTCTTTCTTTCTTTCTTTCTTTTTTCTCTTTTTTTTCTTTCTTTCTTCCTTGGTCAAAATAATGGACTTTTGTTAGGCAAATTACGCTGAAAAGAGAGGCCTTCAGAGCGGCACATACCCGATATCGTCACTAATGGGAGTAATTATACCCCCTCCTCCAAGAGAGAAGTTAAGTTCACCTTCACCAATTTATCCACGAATTACGATTTGTTCATTGAATCAAGGGTCGGGGCAATCCCAGATTTTAGTCATTTCCAGCCTGGAGAATCTCGCTACAAACTTGTAATATATTATCAAAATATTGTGGAAAGCTGTAGCTTAATGGAACTGCAGAGAACATTTTTTTTATCAATTAAAAAATTAATTATGACATTTATATTCCAAATTAAAAAATTCCTTTTATGTCACTGTGTTTATAACTGGCAATCCCGTGCTGTACTTTAAGTAGAACCCCTGTTTTCCCGAGATATTGATACTGGGGAGTATGTAATGTTCCTGTATGAATCTGAATGAAGGGTTTGCATCTCTAATTTTTCATGACTTGGTTAAATTTTCACTTTTCAGTAGGTATAAGTGATTCTCATGAATGGGAAAGAACATGCATTTATGTTCTACAATAAATAAATTGTGTCTGTCTTGTTTTGCATTTCCCAAAGAAATGCCAACCAATACTTCTCAATCATGATTATCTTGTTCCTAGAATGTTGGAAAACGCCAAGGTATTTAACTCTCCAATCCATACCTAGGCATTTCTCGGCAAAAAATGCCGAGGAACGCCGAGATGCTTTTCACTCTGGACATTACCTCGGCATTTCTCGGCAAAAATGACCGTGAAAAGCCAAGCTTAGGAGTAGGGTGAAGGGTACTTTGGCGTTTCTCGGCATCCGAGAAACGCCGAGGTAAGAATAAGGGAGAAAGATACCTCGGCGTTTCTTGGCATTTTTGCCGAAAAACGCCGAGGGGAGAGTCGCATTGCAGCAGACCTCGGCGTTTCTCGACAAAATAGCCGAGAGATGCCGAGAAAATGATTTTTGTACAAATTTCCTCGGCATTTCTCGGCAAAAAGCGCCGACGGTGGCCCTTTCTCGGCGTTTTGGCTCTCCTAGTGTAAATCATATAGCATTCCTGATATTCCTACTCTATCCCACAGCACTCGTGTTGTGAATGCTTAATTAAATCTATATATTGATGTGGCTTTTATCATACCCTTTGTACGGTTCACCTGCTTTATCTCTTCAATGTGGTACCTGAACATACCTTTACCTGTTGCTCTTATATTTACCCAAAAATACTCATGTTCATCTACCTCTCCAATTTCAATCAGATGCTCTCTACCCTCTGGAATTTCCCAAGTCTCCATTTTCTATTGCCATCTGGTTTCTTTCCTAGCGTCATAACTTGGCTTTTGTCTTGGCTAATCTCTAACCTCCATTCATTCCCATATTCCTTTGCAATGTTTAATCCCCTAACTCTTATTTGAGATTCGGACATGAGCACAGAAAAAAAAACTATATTATGCAGATGATACAACTTTGGTCAGCTCGTTGCAAGCATTCCAAAGATTTGATGTCACACAAAAACCCAACTGTAATCATAAATAATGAATTAAGTAAAATAACTACATGGATGAAACTCAATAAACTGTCACAAAATGAACAAAAAACCAAATTCATGATCTTTTACAACCCCCCAAAAGAAGTTACAGCCCCTGAAATACAGATAAATGACACCAATATTGAATGTGTAAACAATTTTAATTTCTCGGGTTCTGTAATTGATAAACACTTGACATGGAACAATCCTACAAATAAAATTGCTTCTAAATTGTAAAAAATCATTGGTATCATGAACAAGCTGAAAGAACAATTTTCATCATACATTCTCCAAAGAATCTACAACTCACTTGTACTCATGCATCTAAATTACGGTATTTTAACTTGGGGACACAAATGTACTAGAGCTCCCAAAAAGATGTGTTAGAATAGTAAACAAGAGCAGCTTTTTTGCACACACTGTTCCAATATTTAAAAACTTGAAACTTCTGAAAGTAAGCGACTTTTTTGTCCACAAGCTACCCAAGTTTTACTTTGAATTCATCAATAATCAGTTACCGGAGTACTTTACAAATTTCAAAATCTAACCTGCATCTGAAATTCATAATTATAACACGCGAAACCGTAACTACATATTTAGAGAGCGAATAGTCTGTACAGCGGTCTCCAGACCATCCCTTAATTTATATAACTTCACATACTAAATTGTTACATGTGTTTTTTTTCCTATCCCATTACATAACAGAGGTTATATGCAGCTACAGATATATGTATCGTGTTTTGGTCGAATAAAGGAATCTTGAATCGAATGAATCGGCAAGATTACGAAGGGTATGTCGAAGTTCGTGTAAGTGTTTTTATGTGACAAATTGGGGGCAGAACAGCACACGTATGATAAAGTTACGAACTAATGATAGGTCATGATAAGGAACACATACATACATACATACATACATACATACATACATACATACATACATACATACATAGTTTCGGCATATTCAAGTGGGGAATATCAACTTTATTGGTGCTTTATCATCGGAACGTCGTTTGTCTGTGGCAATAGCTGAGCCGCCTTGTGTATATCTGGTGCAGACTGGCTGCTGCATCGCTCACCCGCCCCCCCCCCCCCCCCCCCACGAAGTTTTCATACACCTGTGGTCCACAGTCGCTCCCGGAGCAAAACCGGTGACAAACACTTCTGCCAGCGGCCACGATTCTGTCTCAGGTCTGGGCCAATGCTCGCTAAACTGAGTGTTTTTCGCAGTTTCAATACTAGAGGATTTTTCCTGCGCCGAACGACAGTGTCGCTGCCATCGTCATCGTTATCCAGCTCTGAAAAGCTTTTGATACTGTACCACATGCAGGGTTAATTTACAAGCTCCAGAAATATAGGTTCGAGTATTAACATGAGTCGAGGATTTTCTAAGGGGCAGAAAACAACGAGTAGTAGTTAATGGTGTTAAATCCAACTGGGCATTGTTTATACAAGAACATTGGTTATTTAATAATCAGATTGATTTATTTGTAAAAGAAAAATTCACATGTCTTTGCACATGGCATGAGGGATGGTGTTGTGTTTGTGGTCGGTCATATGGCGGATGTGCCATACTTTGGCGAAAAAAATCTTGACTGTAAAGTATCCCCCATCCTGTTTGACGGTAACAGAATCTGTGCCATTCTGGTGGAAATGCCCAATATGAGTTTGGTCATTGTTAACGTATATGCCCTGTGATGCAACCACTGAATGTGACAATTCCCGAGAGTTTACGGCGACCGTAAACGAAATATCATCTAAATTGCACAACTTAGACACAGAATATGTCATTAAAGGTGGTGATTTTAATTCCGATTTCTCTCGTCACGGGTCACTTAACTTAGTTCACCTAAGATCATTTCTTGAGCACGACAGCCTCAAGTGCTTACATTCCCATAATAAAAGCCCAGTTACGCATATATTTGAAAGCGGAATTGATGGTAGGAAGACAACGATAGATCATTTTATTGCCTCTGAGAATCTCTGGGGTTTGGTGTGTAAGCACAAATGCCTCAACGTAGGCGATAATTTTTTCAGATCACTTACCTGTCACATTATCATTAGAATCCACGGGAATTTTACAAAAAATCATCGATGACCCTTCTTGGGCTCAGATAAAAGAGAAACCTCCATGGCATGCTGTTTCTCGTCCAAAATGTAGACAAATATAAAATTTCTCTTGATGCATAGCTGAATTAAATAATCGTTCCATGGGCAGCAAAAACATGTGGTGACATATTTTGTACTGAACATAACAATTCTATCCAATCGTTCAATGATGATTTTATCAATGCCTGCCTGGTATTTAGTCATGATAATATTCCTTATTCTAAAAGGAAAGGACAAAGGGTTGTCCCTGGCTGGAATAATCCCGTTGAGTCATTCCGGCAAAAGGCTCTCTTCTGGCGCAAAATATGGAAGGAAAATAATTCTCCTAGAACAGGTGTAGTTGTGGACATTCGCAATTCAGCCCGTGCCAAGTATCACCATGCAATCAGATAAAGTAAAGAAAAATAAAGAAATGCATGCAGCAAATCAGTTAGCAGATTCTCTAACGGAAAATAATAGTAATGAGTTCTGACACACCATTAAAAAGATTAAAAAAATAAGGTGAATAATAGACCAAAAGTTGTTGCTAATCAGTCGAATAAAGAAGATATTGCAGCTGTTTTCGCAGATAAATACAAGTACTGATATAATTCAGTATCACATGATAGGGAAAAATTTCAAAAATTGCAAAATGAGATTAATTGCAACATAAGATCGAAAGATCTAAACAATGACTCATTAACGCCAGCTGTAACAGTAAAAGGTGTTCAAGCTCCCGTACAGCATCTTTCAAATAGAAAACATGATTGGGATCTTGGGTACTACTCAGATCACGTTATGCAGGGGACTGAAAAACTACAGGTTTATCTACCATTCCTTTTCACTGCTATGACAAAAAACGGGTTCTCTCCAAACAGTTTCCTCAAGATATCATTGAATTTCATCCCAAAGAACAAACGAAAGAGATTCTGATAATTATTGCGGTATCGCCCTAAGCAGCATGCAGGGAAAGCTATTGCGTTGGGTTATTTTGATGGACAATTATGACGTTTTAAACTTATAAGATCTCCCGTTTGGGTTCAAACCTAATAGTTCAACGACACAATGCACATTTGTTCTCGTTGAATGCATGAATAAATACAGACGGAACAACACTGATGTACAACTTATATTTCTAGGCGCGACTAAGGCGTTTGATATATAACTGCACGACATTTCGTCTAAAACCAGTCCATCGGAAAGTTAATATGTCGAAATTCTATTATGTCTTAATTCCTTTACATCGAAAAACGTATTTGTCGCATACAAATTGGTAGAAAAACATACAGGGTCGAATGGATAATTGGTCTAGAATCCATGAATTCTCCTCTAAAATTTTTCGAAAACTCTAAACTTTTAAGGTGCAATACCGACCGCTTACTGGCACCGTGTGATGTATTCAAAGCACAGCTGGGCAAAATGCCCTCACTAGTGCATGGGTGAGACCGGTCATAATATCTCATAGCGTATTCTGTGGTTAAATTTTTTCTTTGTTTCTTTGCCTTGTTACATTTTTTCTATGGTTTGGCCTGGTTGAATTTTATTTTTACTGATGGGCGCTTCTTTTGGAAGATGTGGAAGGAATGCGTGATCCGTATCGTATATTATTGTCTTACGTTCCTATACATGTATGAATCATGTCTGACTGTCTTCGGACTTTAATTTTTTGTCAATAAAAATCTTGAATCTTGAATCTTATCCCTAAGGAGACTACCCGTCCTGTACATTGCCATTGGCGATCTTCGCACTGCCAGTAAGACTTTTTACTTTGTACACCCTATCCTTTGTGTACCTGTACCCCGCAAAAGAAAACTTGATCCCGACCCTTTTAAGCTCGGAAGGTTTTGCCGACCCCATTTGATCCACCGATGCAATTGCAAAAAAAGGTCAAATAAAAATCGAGCCAAGTATTTTGTAAAAATAAGAACAAGGAAAGTTTTTTCATGCGTTTTCCTTTATTCAAACTGGGACTTTTAGACATAGAGGCATTTAGATGAAATTTCACTCCACCTTATGACCTTTCGGCAAAGTTGTTTTCGGGATGTTTGTATGTCGACCAACACGCACTTTGATGAAATGGATTTTCGGCATGTTGATAGTTCGGCAAAATGGTTTTGGACGTACTGTCGTAGACCCGCTGTTTCGAATTTTATGACAGACAGGTTTATGTCCTGTCATAGCCAGATTTCTATTAAACACGTACACCAATCAGAGAGTGTAAGTGTTGCATGGAGTCATGATAAATCAGAGCCAGTTAGTTGCTCGAAAGGAGTCAAACAAGGTTGGGTACTTTCTTCAATATTATTTGTAGTATATATTGATGAGCTGATGTTGCACTTAAAACGCTGGACTATGGCTCTTACATTGGGAATATATTCACACGTGCATACCCTTGCTTATGCCGGTAATGTGACTCTTATGGCCGCCACTGTGTCATCAATGTCAAAAATGTTTGATATATGTTCTGCTTTTGCTATCGAATACAAAGTAGGATTTAATCCCGATAAGTCTAAACACATGAGCTGTGGCAGTGATAATGATTACCCGACGATGTATTTGAACAATTTACTAATAATAAAGTGTCATATTTGAACATCTTGGTGATGAAGTTGGACATAGCATGAAAGAGAGTGTCTCAAAAACTATAATTAGGGTTTCATATGGAAGTAAACATATTAATGTCTCAATTCGGCACAGTTTTCTCGGACGCCAGAAACAGAATATTTAAATCTTATTGTATACCACTTTATGGATGCCAATTGTGGGAATTCAATTAAAAAAGAAATTGAAAGTTTTTTCACTGCTTGGAGGGAAGCCATCAGGTATTTATGGGAAATTCAATATCGTACTCACAATGCTTTATTGCCACATATCTATAAAGATTTACCGGTCGATACGCAGCTTCATAAGGGATTCATTAAATTTTTCTACAAGGTCATGAACAGCAAAAATGTTATTGTCCGAACATGTGGACGTCTAGCATTACATGGCAGCCGTTTTTGCAATCTGCAACTCCCTTAATCTGATGTCAAGCAAACACAGGATATGTAAATACTATATAGAAAACCTCGATTTACGGGGTTTGCTCAGAACGATGTCACAACCTTATAACCGCTCTGTCGATGACAACATTGTTTGTGAAGGCTCATTCATTAGAGAACTGTCTCTCTAGAGACAAAGAAATGGACACTATCTGCACTCAGAAAGGACTATGTGACATCATTAAAGTTCTGTGCACATCGTAGCCGCGAGCGTAATATTAGATGTCTTGAGATGTTACTTGTATGGACTGAAATTCTAGTGTTGTATTGATATTGCATATCAGTAATATTTCCCTTTTTTCTCTCAACTTGACTATGTGATATATTTTGTTTTTATGAAACTATTTGTGCCTTATATATATATATATATATATATATATATATATATATATATATATATATATATATATATATATATATATATATATATATATATATATATATATATATATGTATGTATAAGTGACCAGTGGGGTGCCCCAAGGATCTGTCCTTGGATGAGTTCTCTTTATTTTGTATATTACCAATCAATATACTAGCTTCCATTAACACTGAATGTAAGAGTTTTGCTGACGATACGAAACTGTACCAGCCGGTCCTCTCACTTGTAGACCGTCACATCATTGAAGATGATCTGACATAATTGTTATTTAATTGCCATGGTAACCATATATCTACCCTTAAGCTGCCCCTATGTTATGACTTTCATGCATTTCTGTAAAGTACAGGTTCTCAGTTTTCAAAATATATATGATAGCAGTTGCCACCTCTGGTGGTACCAATCAGCTATTTTTGCCTGTGCAGCTCATGGACTAACATGGTCAGAAGAGTGGCTCTTGGGGTTCACAACAAGGATAAATGTAAGGTAATGCATGTAGGTACAAACAATTCTAACTTGGAATATACTATGGATGATGAAGCGTTAGGTACAGTGATAGAGGACAAAGATCTAGGGATTTTAGTATCAGATACTATAACTTTCTCTAGCCATATCGGTTAGATCGCAAAAGCTAGTGTTTATAAGAACCTTTTCATATTTTTCGAAAGAATCATTCTCATTATTGTGTAAAGCGTATGTAAGACCACAGCTAGAGTATTGTATACAGGCTTGAGCACCCTACCTAAGAAAGGACAAGACCACTTTGGAAAAGGTACAAAGGAGAGCTACGAAACAGGTCCCTGATATTGCGAACTTACCATACAGCGAGAGGCTGAAGAGACTTAAGATTACCACATTGAAAGAAAGACATGATAGGGTAAATCTCGTTGAAGTATACAAGATAATGAATGGGCTGGGCTGTTGATTATAATGAGGTTTTTTTTTCAACCGAGTAATTATTCAGGGTAAAGGGGATATCCTTGTACATTGAAGGTCAAGAGATGTAAATACATCAGGAAGTATTTCCTTAGCAATAGGTTAATATGTTTATGGAATAGCTTACCTAGCCATATTGTATTAACCTCAAATGTGAACTCTTTCAAAAACCTGTATGACAATTATTACTTTGGTATGTAAACAGCTGGATAATTCATATGTATCTCAGTCAGTTAAGAAAAGATATATTATCTATTTTTCACCTTTGAGGTGTGTTTGTATGTACATATAATGTACAATGTAGGCCTATATGACACAAATGAATGAACTATGGATTATAACTATTTGCTGGGCTGGCTTGTTGTTCATGTTTTTTGGTCGTCTCGTGGTAAACGTTCTGCACAGCCAAAGGTCCATCCACCTTATTGTTGGTCACACCCCCTTGTAAACTTTTGGGGGTTATAGGGACGGTACAGGTTTTACAGCTGGCCCGGCTGTGTGGACTATCGAACTTTTAGAGCTGTATCTTGTACACTCAAGTTTCTCAAAGCAAAAACCCCTGCTGAAATTTTGGTTTCATTTAACATTTTGTACGAAACAAAAGCACCGTATCATTACCATTCTAAACTATTCAATCTAGGCCTACATGACTCGTCTTTTTGAACCGGCCGATCTGTGAAAACGGGCCCCTGCTAGTATTGCTGTGATAGGCCTACTGGTTTGGCCTGTGGCTCTCGACGGTATGGACGTACACCTGGAATCTGATGAGCCCGCCCCATTAAAAAAATCTTTTCAACATCAGAACTCTCCTCGTCAGTCTTTCCTCCAGAAAGCTCACAATCGCATGAACACGAAAGATCCAACTCATCGTCACTGCCCCACGCGTCACCAGCATCTTCCCTTGTCCACATGCTGCTCGGCTTTGTGGAGTTAAGTTCCCCACATGACGTCACGGCTCCTTTCACAGAAAGGCGCGAACTTTCGCCGCTTCAGGCAGAGAGAGCTCAAACTTTTAAAAGCTAAAGAAAACTACATCTTCACTGAAAACGTTGTCGAAAATAATCACAAAAGGTAATAACAATCCATATGGGTCTGTTTTATGCAATTTTGAAGGTGTCCATCTGTGGGCCCTTTAAGCGAGGGCCCAGGATAGAGCCCTGCAGCACCCCAGCCTCGATAGGTGGAAAGGAGTCACGTGACTGATGGTGCGGTTGGATACACTTTCAAAGTTTCACACCGGCGCGGATTGTGAAAAAAAAAGTTATCGTGCACCTTTTCCATCCAATGTACAGAAATGGAAATATGATAAATCAGTGACCCTGTGGACAATACTGGATTGCCTGGTAATGCACACTTTGAAGAGTAATTTTATCCTATATATGCTTCTTGTTTTTAATACCCGCCATTAGGATTTCGTTCACACAACGGCAAACAAAGCGGAATCAAACGCGGTGGACTCTGTTAACTCTGTTCCGTCCTTGAACCTTTTTCAGTTTTTGATATTTCAAAAGCTGGAAGTACCCCCAAATATGAAAGCCGGTAACCCGAGTACACAGCGACCCTGGACTTCTGCAGGTGTTTTCCTCTAGCACAAAGTAGAAACTGTGATTTGGAAGGTGAGTCTGGTGGAAAGGACGTGCATCAAAATGCCCGTGAATCGGGAAATGTCGAGAGTGAGCCTACCATTACCAATATCCCTGGAATACCTGGTGTTCCTGGTGAAGTGGACCGAGTTTTTGCTATTTTGTCTAGACCGAAAGTCGAGGCGTGGCTCGGAAAAATCATTGGTGAATCAGTGAACAATCGAGTTAGTGCTTACGAAAAGAGAATTTCCGACATGGAGTCCACCATAACTGACCTCAAGTCTTAATTAAATGTCGCAATTAATAAGTGAAGTTGCAACGTTTTGAGAAGACATATGATGATGTGAAGGCGCAAGATAAAAAGATCACTGATCTGGAAGGAAAAGAGTTGGTGCATTTGTCAGCGAGGACTTGATACTGAATATCATTACGATTAATTTCAAGCTACTCGTGTTTCACATTCTCCCGAATTCAGGTGCGCCGTATAGCTATATTAAAAAGCAATTAAACGTTTGCCATGCTAACGTTCGTAGTATTTAAAACCCAGGAAAATTTGATGAATTGTTGCATTTGACTATTACTGAAAAAAATGATGTAATTTCTTTATCTGAAACTTAGCTTGATGACAATTTCCCGAATGACCTCTTATTCATGGTAGGTTTTGGAATACCCATTCCTGAAGATAGGACCGTGAGGCCTGGAAGAATGGCCATACATGCTAGCGATAATTTACCATATATCCGGCGAGCAGACCTAGAGTCTCCAAACGGTGAATGTTTATTGAATGAATTCCCACTTAACTTTGGCCTAGTTTTACTAGAGGCGTACTATCGCCCACCCAGTCAGCATGCCGCTGACAGAGACTTATTTATTGGCAATATTGACCATTTTATTACTAGTGCACTTGAATCTAATCCAAAAGTGCTGGTTTTAATTGGCGATTTTAACGATAGATGCCGCTCTTGAGATACTGATCATTCAGAAAGTGACCTATAGGTCTGCGCCTTGTCAATCCCTTACCTCAAAATAATTTGTTTAAATTAATTAGAGGCCCTACCAGTATAAACGACCCAACTGAAAGACTTCTTGATTTAATGATCACAGATTCGCCTGGTCATATTTTGAATTCGAGCACTTTACCCTCCCCCCTCCACTTCTGACCATTCAGTTGTGTTTTGTATACCCCATCAATTTCTCACCGCATTGACAGGCCCTCTAAACGAAAGATATGAGATTACAAAAAAAAAAAAAAGAGTTTCGACGGTCTAAGCAGAGCCGCTTTGGAAGCTTCTTTTCACACATGTTTTGATTTTTTTGATGACATTAATGATATAGTGTCCTTTTGGACAAATCTATTCACTGGTATTCATGATTTCATCCCGTCCCGTGATATTCTCATAAAACCGAAAGATAAGCCATGGAGTACTTGCAAAATTAATCACAAGTTACTCCGACAGAGAAATCGAGCATGGAAACGTGTCAAGCCGTATAACAACAAAACTCACCGTTTCACTTTTATTGAAACTCTCACTCTTGAAAGATTGAAACGTAACATTGCTGGCAACTCCAATTGTAGTTCTATGCGTTCATACTTTTCTAAAATGCGTGATAAGCTTGATTCCACTGACACTAATCCCTCCAAATGGTAGAACATAAGCAAACGATTACTGGGCTCCAAGCTCCATCATTCTATACCACCTCTTCTCGATGACGGTTCTGTTATTTCTAGAAAAATAGAAAAATTCGAAGTTTTTTAATAAGTACTTTGCTCATCAATGCAAACTTCCACGTGAAGATAACCCCTTGCCCCTGCCAGACTTTAATTTCCGTACCGAAGCGCGACTAAATCAGTTTCAGGTCGACGAAAATATAATGTATGAAAACATTCTTGTCTTTAAAGTCCAGTTCTGCAAATGGCCCCGATGGTATAGGCAATGTCATTTTCAAGAATACCGCATCTCGTATAGGTCGATTGCTCACTAAACTCTGTAATTTTTCTCTGGCCACGTCGTGCTTCCCTGATTCATTGAAGATATCTAATGTGTACCCGGTATTTAAAAGAATGACAGGCAACTAAAAGGCAATTATCGTCCCAATTTTTCTGCCTGATAACGTGTCAAAAGTTTTCGAACGTTTGATATATAATGTCATATATGAGCACTTTACCCGTCACGAGCTTTTGACACCTAAAAACTTTGGCTTTAGACCTAATGATTCAACAATCAACCAACTTGTCCAAATTTCTTATGACATTAACAAGGGCCTGGAACTCAATAAAGAAGCTAGCATGGCCTTTCTAGATATTAGTAAGGCCTTCGATCGGATAAGGGACGAAGGCCTTTTTTACCAGTGGAAACAGCTAGGAATTAGGGATTCTTTGTTAGAGTTTTTTAAAAGCTGCCTATCAAATCGAGCTCAAAGGGTGGTCAATCATTCTCTATGTTTTCTATTGAGGTAGGAGTGCCTCGGGACTCTATTCTGGGGCCCCTATTATTTTCAGTTAATATTAATGATATAACTGAAGGCCTTCTGTGATATAAAAGGTCAAGGTCAAGGTGGTGACAGAAGTAGGGCTCTGAGCTCCAGGTGGTCTAATCATCATTTGGGAGGGAAGTGCTTTATTGATCTACTTGATTTTTTATACCTTTACTCACACTTGGTGTGGTAAACCTGAGGATATCTTATTCATTCCAATCAGCTTTGAAGTTTTCCTAGTTTTGTGGACTTGAAATTTGTGGATTCCAATCCAGGTATTCTCACCTGGTTGCACACAGACATTTGTTTTTTACACCCCATTATAGTCCTGGAAGGTCACCTCAGGGCTGTTTGTTCCTGGAGCAATGGGTGTATATAAACATTGACTGTACAACTGTAGCAAGGCAAAACCAATATGACTCTGAAGTGTTTTGATTGCTCCCTGAAAGACAAATCTGTAAAGAGGGGACGCTTTGATGTAGCACTATGCAAAAATTGTGAAAGGCAGAGACTAGATAATCATGATAGATCTCTTGTGTCTGATGATACAGACACAGATCCAAAGTTGACCCTTGATGCCTGTATGGGGAGCCCATCAGGGACTACAGATCATGAGGGTAAAGACATCATCATAAATGAGCTGCTGTGCTACTTGAGTAATAAAATAGACCTCTTGCCCATGGATGTGCTTATTAAAGTTTGTGTGGAATCATTTCAAGAGTCTGAGACACTAAATGCCAAAAGACTACTATATGACATTGTTAAACCTGAGGAGAGATATCTCAAAAGAAAAGGGCCAGATAGTCATATACAGAAAATAAAGGATGTTGCTCGGTGGTTACATCAAACTGAAACTGCTGAATTACCTACTTTTGTTGCAATGGACCTGAACAAACTTCCAACTGTAGATATTGACCATGTGGATGTAACATCCCTTGTACGTGAGGTTAAGCAGGCAAGAGCCGAAGTATCTGCTATGAAGGATCAGATTAAAAATATCTCCAGAGTATGCATTGGTACCACATCTATCACCAATACTTTGCTTGAAACAGTCAAGAGTTTCAAGAACTGTGTGCCGGATTTAACAGAGATGAAAACATCTGTGAGTACCCATGCTAAAGGCTACCAAAGTGATGTTGTAGCAGATACTGACAATGTAAATGTGTTCAATCAACAAGCTGCCTTGAATCCTGGGGATAGACAGAGTGAACCAAAGTTGGTTGTGCATTCCAACATTGAGAAGGCTGCAGTACCTAGTGATGTTTCTCTATCCTCTCAGACAGTTTGCCCTGATAGCAGTGATAAGCAGCCATCTCAACACAATAATGTGACCAGTCAATCTGAACAACATTGTGTTCAGGTTACTATGCCTGGAAATGATCATGATAAACAAATGATGCACCGATCCTATGCTGAGGCGGCCTCTTCTCATCAAATGCAAGAATCTGGCCAAATGACTGTTGCAAGACGTAGGCCTCCCAGTAACAGGCCTACCTTAGCAGCAGCCAGTACCTACAAAGTACTTAATTCAGTCACTGGTACAAGCAGTTCTATGACTGGTTTGACAGCAGTTAGAACTGGCCCAGTAGCAAGATTATTCATAACTTGGCTCCAGCCTGACACCACAGAAAATAACGTACTGAACTATGTTAAGAACAATTTTTTGGTTCAGACTCAAGTCTCTTGTGAAAAGCTTGTGACAAGATATGACTCTTATGCGTCTTTCTGTCTAACAGTGCCTAGACAGAAATTGGGAACTCTGCTTGATGCTAGTAAATGGCCTGAGAATATACT
>OZ026612.1:84822083-84849583 GCA_964020975.1 Hermodice carunculata
GGTGAGGAAGTATTATCAGAGAAAATAAATGTCTGACATCATTAAACAAATAAAGCTGGTATCATACATTGTCAAGGTATTAAAACATCTTTACCAACAATTCAAGATATATGTAATAGACACGATATTTGCCTTTTGAAGGAACACTGGTTGATGGACAATGAATTGCATATTTTACATAATATACATCATGACTTTAGTGCTATCGGTATTACTTCTGTTGATACTTCTAAAGGTATTCTAAGTGGAAGACCATATGGTGGTTTAGCTATATTGTGGAGAAAAAGTTTAAGCTCCAATATTTCTGTGAAAACTTATGCTGACCCCAGACTTATTGGTATTGAAATGAATACTCTTACTGCTAAAATTCTTATTGTAAATGTATATATGCCATATGAATGTCATGACAACTTAGAAGAATTTCTTCACTACTTGGGTAAAATAAATGCAATAATTGAAGATGCTGATACAGCTAATATATTTATCATAGGAGATTGGAATGTCAATACAAACTCAAATAGTCTTTTTGCCTCTGAAATACAAGCTTTTTGTGATGAAAGTAACCTTTGTTATCTGACTGTATGTATTTATCTGACAACAATGATGTTTACACTTATTTAAGTCAGGCTCATCATACTACTTCCTGGCTGGATCATTGTATGACCACTAGCGCTGGGCATAGTAGCATTGAACATATTTCTATTACTCATGACTATATAACATCTGATCACTTCCCTTTATCCATTTTTGTGGCAGTAGATCTCTTGATTCATTATGACAACACTGACTCTGAAAGTCTCCCCACTGGTACCAGATATCATTGGTCTGCCATGACGAATGAGGAGAAGGTGAATTATGAACATACTACTGATGAATTTTTAAGTCAGTTGTTTCTTCCCTCAGATGCTTTACTCTGTGTTGATGCTAATTGTAACAATAATGATCATAGATATTCTCTGTCCCGCTTGTACAATGATATCGTTAAAGCTCTGCAAGATGCTTCTGATCTCACAGTCAAAACTCATTCCTCTAAAGGTTACAAAGCTGTGCCAGGATGGAATGATCGAGTCAAAGAGGCTCATGATGTAGCTCGTGATGCTTATGTTATCTGGAGGAGCCTGGGGAAACCCAGATTTGGTCACATATTTGAAAATATGACAAGAACCAGGGCCCAGTTTAAATATGTACTACGCTCTTGTAAGAGAAGTGAGGATACTGCTAGGGCTGATGCAATGGCTCATAATCTTGCACAAAAGGATACAGTTTTATTTTGGAAACACGTTAAGACCACAAATTGTAAAAAATTACCCATGGCTACTAACATTGATGGTAAGACTGGTCCTCAACAAATTACTGATATGTGGTGTGATCATTATCAAAAACTATTCAATTCTGTTAAAGAGAATTCAGCCAAGGATTTAACCTTTGATATTTTATATGATGAACACTTAAGAGTAACTGAGGTGGAGATCCAGGATGCTATCAATAAGCTTTCACCCAATAAAACTGCTGGCAAGGACAATCTTTGTGCTGAAAATCTTAAGTTTTGTAGTAAGCGGTTATCATACCTTCTGTCTATGCTCTTCACTGGCTTTTTAATACATGGTCATCTGCCCGATGAGTTTATGACTACTATTTTGATTCCTGTTGTTAAGAATAAATGTGGAAATATATCTGACAGCAGTAACTACCGACCTATAGCCATTTCTTGTGTAATATCTAAAGTGTTGGAATCTGTTCTATTGGCTCGGTGTGAACATTATGTTATGACTACTCATCATCAGTTTGGGTTTAAATCCAGACATTCAACAGATATGTGTATCTATATTTTAAAGGAAGTGATACATTTTTATCGCTCCCCGGGTAGCGCTGTGTTTCTCTGTTCATTAGATGCTTCCAAAGCATTCGACCGTGTAAATCATTTGAAACTTTTTTCTATACTTTTGCAAAAGAATGTTCCTTTATATATTGTCCGCATTTTAGCAGTATGGTATACCATGCAGCAGCTTTGTGTTAGATGGGGTACAATTTTCTCTACGCCCTTTTTTGTAATAAACGGTGTAAGGCAAGGAGGAATATTATCTCCTCGGCTCTTTAATCTATATCTTGATGATCTCAGTAAAAGTCTCATGAATTGTAAAATTGGATGCACAGTTGCTGGTACTCTCATAAATCACTTACTTTATGCTGATGATCTGCTGATTTTTTCTCCTTCCGCCAAAGGGTTACAAAAACTCATCAATGTGTGTTCTGATTATGCTATGAAATTTGATATACTGTTTAATGCTGAAAAAACACGCTGTATGATTTTTCAATTTCGTACTTTTAAATTGTACCAAACTCCTCAATTATATCTTGATGGTAGAAAACTTACTCATGTGAATGTGCATAAGTACCTTGGAGTTTTTCTTTGTGCTTCATGTAAAGATGACGATGACATACACCGCCAGACCAGGATGTTTTATATGCAAACTAATATTCTATTAAGAAAATTTCATGATTGTTCCAAATTAGACAGTGTGATTACCATATCCAAACCGTAGTCCTAACAAAACAAATCCAAGTCAATTCCGACCAAAGGCAATGTTCCTTGGTATGTATAGCTGAAACATATAAATTTATAGTTCGTATTTACCCAAAAGAGACCAAAACGTAAGTGCAAAGGTCCATAGGGGGGGAAAAACCTTATCTAGTTTTCACATGACAGAATGCAAAAAGTTTTGTTTGAAATTATAGGCCTATTTCAGTAAATTGGCTTGAACAGTTGTATCATTCATGCACATACAAGGATGTTAAGCTAATGCTGTTTAACTCCTACTGTACCCCAATGTATTGTGCGTCTCTGTGGACTTTTTTCCGCAAGAGTTCCATATGTAAACTTCGTGCCAGTTACAATAATGCCTTCAGACGTTTCTTTGGGTATGCTCGGGATTGTAGCGCCAGTAATATGCTAGTAACCAATAGATCCCCTACATTTGACGCTCTGTGGAGAAAGCAGATATTTAATCTACAGCAAAGACTTGAAAATAGCCAAAATAAGTTAATTTCCACGGTGTTATCCTCTGACATTTTCTATTATTCTCCAGTGCACAGACACTGGAGTAATATGTTGTATTTGATGCATCCTTAATGTAACAACTGATGTACTCTGTCAGCGATACTGTTAGCTGACTCTGCCCCGATATGAATCTCTCTTAATATTTGTCAGATATTGCTACAGTATTGTATACATGACTATATCATTTTTTTTGTGCGTGTCTTTTTGTTTGTTTGTTTTGTTTTGTTTTGTTTTGTTTATGTACTTTGTAAATCTATGGACCATTTGTATGAGTCTGAAATAAAGACATATATATATATACAATGGTTGTCAGTAGTAAATAGTAGGTGAGCAATAAACAGCTCTTCTAGAAGAGCTTAGGTGACCACTTGGCGAGGGCCGTAGGCGCGAAGCCTTGCTAGGGGGGTCCGGGGGCATGCTCCCCCGAAAATATTGAAAATTTAGACCTCTAAAACAGCAATCTGGGCCACTTTGGGGCATAATCTCTCAGAACAATGCATGCCTCAATAGCAATGGTATTGCCCAAATTTTACACTGTATTAATATGAATTGTGCTAATTTCTTGCCACTGATGTAGATTTTTGACTACAAGACTATGAATAAAGCAAGCCAAGGTGAAAAACTTAAAATGCCTGGCAGTCTCCCTGTGTTTTAGTTTTAATTCCTACTCATCTGCATTCAGTAGAGAAAGATTTTGCACTGCTTGTATTGTAGACTAGACTGCGTGCACACTAGTAGTATCACTCTGCAAACTGTATAGCTGCATGGTGGACCTGGTAATAATATGAATTGAATGTGTGGCTGTAGCAGTGGGCTATGACTTGCTTGCTTGCAATGCTTGCTTCTCTTCTTGTTTATCTTTTTACCTCTACATAACCACCACAAACTGAACAAGTGGCAACCCACTGAAATCACATACACCATCAGTAACTTGATAATTCAATTATGATGCTTTTTCTATACAATGGGCTACAAGTAAATTACGTAAAGCAACACGTTTGTGTCAAATCAGTTTTTTTAATTTAATTTCAATCACAAAGTTGTATTTTGTTTTCCTTTTTAGTGGATCAAAACAGAAAATACAAATAGTATCAGCCAGAAAGTTACTTTTCTGAAGTTGAACACCTGTTGACAAGAGTTGCAGAAAAAATTTTCCAAGCCATGAAAAGAAAAAGTACAAATGACTAATTATACTACCCTTGGCCTTGCGAGAGCCTTTCCAATGATATATAATGCGGTTTGTCAAGAGTATGATCTGAGTTTTATTTATTAGGCCTACCATGATCGTTGATTAGCATCAGAGTCAAACATTCAGTCACGGCCGGTCAAACATACCTGCTCAACAAACATCGTGCCGTCGACAAGTTATGTCTCATAAGTTATGATCAAACTTATCCACGGAGGGCCACTTTCTTTAAATAGGTTGTCAGTTTGACAGAATGTCTCTTTAGCCAGTAATTATAGCTGTATCATCCAGAAAAGGTGGAAGTTACAGACTGGGTGATAACCCTGTCCATATCACCACAGTGCAAAGGTCAATCCATATCACCACAGTGCAAAGGTCAATCCATATCACCACAGTGCAAAGGTCACTGAGAACTACTTTCTTTCTAAATTCTTGTAGTTGGCGCACGTCAAGCATATACTTTTAAATAACCCAATTACTGGACCCTGCGTTACAGTTATTCATACGCAAAGCTTTGCAAAGCCTTGTTTGATGAAATAAACGTTGAAACTGTTTTTGTCTTTTTTGTATTTAACGATGAAAATAAGATTACAGCTATAATTACTGGATAAAAGTAAAACCAGCCGCGTGGAGGAGACTCGTCAGCAGACTGGCCTCGTTCCAGCGGCGGATCACTCCTCGTGCAAGCACTCGGAGTGGTAACGAGGCCAGTGTGCTGACTCGTCTCCTCCACTTCGCTGGTTTTACTATTTTACACTGTCCGACAACTGAGGCTCAGCAGGCCTCGACAATTTAAAAAAAAAATCACTTGTCCGCAGCCTCTGATGCCGTGATGGGATGTATATCGTTTGCGTACCTACCATGAATGCTATCGGTACATCGTATTAAATTTGCGTATACAGTATTGGCAAGTTCCTCGCAATAAACGATGTTATTAATTTAAATTCAAACGGAAATTTTAATATTTCAAATTAGAAATCTAGTGCGCGCACTGTCACCATCTTTCCTGCAAATGTACACAAACAGCTGCTTTGGCCATGTGGTCTTACGCACAACACATCACCCGATTGGTCAATTGAGTCACATGCAAAAATGAGCCAATCACGGCTCGTCTTACTGTGTTTTCATCATGGCTTCCGCCCAGTAAACATGTGTGAATCTGCCGTAATTTACGGAGGGAACACACAATCGGGAAGCGTTGTTTATATTGCAGCATGCGAAAATGAAGATTTCAGTGTTTATTGCAACAATTATTTGGAGTCACAGGCAAATAAGCAAAGGTCGGGGATAGAGTGAACTACCGAATGTTTCCAAAATCTGCCCGTGAGACTGGGTCAGTTCACCGCAGATCCAATCCACGCTGTCACTTGCGTGTGACTGGCAGTTGTGTGCTGTTTTTGCCCGGGAAGTCATTTCACGGCACCTATACATGATCTTTATTTTTTCCAACATTGTTAGAACCCACCGATAAATGACATTTGATGTTACTTTGCAGATAAATCGGCATTGTAAATTTTAATATTTTTTTTATTCTTTGACATCTTTGGGGTATATCACACTGACGGTGAGTAGTATGATCCCGCTCAGTATGACAGTAAGATACTCACCGTATCTGCCAGTACCTTTGATATCCTAATCGTATGCACGCTGCACGGACAGTGAAAATATCTGCTTGTGTTGACAGAAATGAAGTTCTGATGAATACAACTGCTGACCACGTAATTGTTTAAACCTGGAATGTTTACAAATTGGCGATTATCATCACCTATTGGCCCACGCACGTGCTGCGAAAGCACAACGGGCGGCTCTGTTGCCGTTTCATTGTACGATAAACACGCAATAAACTGTTACATAATGCCAATAATATCTGCGACTTCGATCATTCACGTCGAGATAGCTCGACACAATGCAAAAACTTTACGTTTTTTTTTGGGGGGGGGGGGTGGCGGGTGAGGAAAGGGATTGATATGGAGGTGCGCATTCTGCAGTATGTAAGGTGTGCATTAAAAAGCTCTCCTAAAATTAATTTAGGCGCGCTATGGTGCGCAAGCGCGATCGCGCGCCTTAAAAGGAAAGCACTGTACATACATATATATATATATATATATATATATATATATATATATATATATATATATATATATATATATATATATATATATATATATATATAAAGCTTTTTTGCAGATGATACCAACACTCTGGAGATAATTTACGATCCTGTAATTTCTGCAGAATGAATTAATACCGATCTTGGCAGAATCTCTGTTTGGGGCAAACAATAGAAACCAACATTCAATTCGAGCAAATAAGTAGCTCTCTTGTTTTCTTCTAAGCGCAAAAAACCTGACCCCCTCCCCCCCCCCCCCCCCCCGCCCCTCTACGACTTGGTGATTCTGCCATACCTGAAGGCATCAATCATACACATCTGGGCATTACCCTTTCTAACAACTTTAGCTGGGATGCCCATATTAACAGAATTATTGAAATAGCAAGGAAGAGTTTGACTCTATTTATAGGCTGAAATACAGATTATCCAGGAATACACTTACCAGGTTGTACAAAAGTATGATACGGCCCATTTTGGAATATGGATGTGTTATTCTTTATAACTATTCAAAAAATTCTGGCAGAGTACAGTCTGTACAGCATGAAACGGGCTCGTACTTGTCTGGGTGCTATTAAACGCTCACCACGTAATCTTTTACTTAGTGAGTTAGGCTGGACAACTCAAGCTAATTGACGTAAATATTTCAAGTTAATCATATTATATAAAATGGTCAAGGGACTAACCACGCCCTATCTATCGGATCTGGTACCAAACAATCCTGGTCCTGTTACCACTGCCAAATTAAAAAAATTGTAGTAGCCTTAAACAATTTAAGTACACTTCTAAGCGATTTGGTGACTCTTTTATTCCTTCTACCATTCAACTTTGGAATGACCTTCCTGATGACATTAGATCATTAAATACCGTTTCCCTGTTTAAATCAAACATGAAAAATACTCTTTTGTCCGTAGATCATGTTCCAGCTCATTACTCACACGGCGATAGATTTCCTAACATTAAGCATATTCGATTACGGTTGGGTTTGGACCAATTAAATTCCCATTTCCACGGTTTTAATATTCTCCCATCATCTACATGTAAATGTTTACATCCTGATGAAAGTATGTTTCACTATTTTTAAAATGTCCACTTTATTCCACTTCCAAGACATCCTTACTGAAAAGCATTTGTGGGATACCGACTCCGGAGTGAGTCATAAATTGATAGTCCATTTAGCAAGTGATTTATTAATTGATTGCTTTATCCATGGGAATAAAAACCTCTTTCCTGGTCTTAATATCGAAATATTTGATGCTGTACACAAGTTCATCTCTGAGTCCCGGCGAATTGCGTTCTGAGTTTGAGGGAGTGCTTTTGCTAGTCCTGACTACAGATTTAGACTTAGGACTACTTTTCTTCAAGGATTCCTCTCCCGTTGCCAAGTTCAGTGCAGTGAAGAGGGAGTGTAACTGTTCATATTAGTGTATCTTTCACTCGAAGTTATCTTGCATAGTATTGCGAGATAACTTTGATTGTGACTGTTTATATGTTTCATCTGAAAGAATCAACCATTATATACTGATAATTCTCATTCATGTTTACATGTATTTAATTTGCCACACTTGGATAACTTACAGCTTACTTTAACGTACATATGATTCTTGTTATATCCTCTGTGTATTGTAAATGTTTCTCGGTGTGCTCTCCGTGTCTGGAGAGCCATCATGTTAGTACTTTTTATACTATTTAGTAATCCAGGAAAAATAAATATGTCTAAATTAATTGGTAGTCAGGCGGAAGATTAAACATGAATATTAACTCGTAGCAAGCGTTTTAAAAAGGTAGCTTTCAACTAAATATGTCCTCCATGATTTGCTGCTCCCACAAACCTTAATCTGTGTAATCCATGTTGATCTGTTGAAGGTCACCCAGAAGGCACAAGCTTCAATCTTGGAGGAATTACTAATCATCCAAGCTCCAATCAACATCAAACTTGCCGGCATGCCAGAACATAGACATCTTCGTCTCTGTTCTTGTTCTCTACAGTCTTCTGCTTTGTTTTCTTTGTGTGGTACTCTACGACTGTACTCACGTATTCAGGCAGCACTAATTTGCCTAAAATATCGCACAAATAACAATCCCCTCACCCTCCTCCTCCACCACCACCATTCCCGTAATGGCCATAGTGACAAGGACGATGGAGTCACCTTTGGTATACCTTTGTTGAAGCTCGTATATGCAATAAAATAAAATACAAATGCATGCTTATTTTTAGTTCATATGTTGCCTGAATGTCAACCCTTTGACTGGACAGGTATGAACGGCTTCATGCACCAAGGACCGTGCTCCTTATGAAGTGGATTGTGTAAATTATCATTACCAAAGCAAAGCGCCTTCTTGGGAGCGGCTTGAAAATGTGTGACTCCCCTATATGACTTTTATGAGGTGCCGTGTCTGAGGTATCTGCAATGTGCGTCAGCCACAAGAATCGTGCCTCAGATTTCATGGCCCACAGGCTCCACTGCATTATGCACTGTGTTGCTTTTTTACTTCAAATATCTTATAAAAATACAAGCAACATAAAAATATAAGCAAAGTCTAATAAGACAGGATGGTTCAAGCCGCTCTGCAAGCAAACTAACGAGACTGTATTCCGTGATAATACAATGTGTTTTGTGACCCTGTGCGTGTCTGTTGCAGCCATTTGTGTCGTGCAACAATGCAGGTTGACTAAACAAAGTTGATTATTGATGTTTTGCGGAAGGCACACGTACGGCTTATTCTGGAGTATTTGTAAGGTGGATTCTTCACCTCGGGCCATATTTGTACATTTTCCAGCATACCTTGAGGATGACTTTTCATGAGGCCCTGATAGGGTTTTCATGCATATATCACATATATCAATGGGTATTTATGTTCGAGTATCACATATTAAAAATCCTGTTCTGTTGCATATCACGTAATCATAGACACTGAAGTATGTTATCACATATTACATCTTTCCGTATCATGGATCTCTTTTGATCTAATATCACATATCATAGACCCTTACTTTCATATATGGCATTTGTTGATGCTGGCCCACCCCCATCCTTTTCCCCATAAAAGTTTCTTTTGTGCCCGGACACCTCGGTTGAGGGCCTAGTATCACGTACCTACTCTATATAATTTAAATACAGCTTACTTATTTTTACGGAGAAACTTCTAAAGCCATATGGTATGGTGATGATCTCCTGTTCAAGTTGCTACTCCATTTTTTTTCTGCGCTCGGCACATTATTCACCAAGGCATGATTTCCACGAAATGCGATCACAAAACGTCTATTTTTTGTTTTTAATATGATCATATGTATCGAATACCAAATTGATTCCCATTACTCGAAGTTTCCCATGCTGAATGGCATTATTATACAAAAGAAGAAACCCGCGATTCTGTTTCGAAACACGTAGCCTACACTCTTCTTGGACATACTTTGTAGCGTGTTCATGGGCCTGTCTAATGTTTAAAACGCGTTGTGTCAACTTCGTCAGTCGCGTGAATGCTTACAATACACTCTACAGGCTGTCAATTGGTACCACTTACAATATGGTCCGAAGAAATATTTTATGACGATATTGAAATTCTAGACTTGCTTTTCTGTATTTGAAGCTATCAGTTACTCTTCGCAACTGAGGGAGAAAGGTCTGCGGGCGATCCGCGGAGCGCACTACATAAACAGCAGACCTCTCTTTTCCTCTCAGTTGCTAGCCAACGGAACTATTCCTTCGCCATGATCAGCACACTTGTACCAGTTATGTTACTTGACCATCTGAAAAACAAACAAACAAACAAACAAACAAACAAAAAAACAAAGAAAAAAACAAAAACAAAAAAAAAACAAAAAAAAAAAACAAAAAAAAAAACAAACAAACAAAAAAAAAACCACCCCCAACTTTTTCTGCCAAACAAGTGAAAAGTTTCTGAATATGATTAACATCTAGTATTTATTAAAACTCAGTGAAAGACTTTTTTTGTAAAGATTTTTTGCTTTTCTCTGCAGTTGTTACTTTTATCTTAGGTCATTGGGCTTTGTTTAATACATAAATCTGCCCTCTTTCCCGTCAATTTCCTTGCTGCAATCTAGGTGGCTGCACAGAATCCCAGTTAATAAGAATACCTCCTATATTGCTGACTAATATTAGGCCTGTTCAGCCGTCAAACTCTCCGCATTTGTTGCCAAAATGTTGCAATACTACCGACCCGCCCCGTCGATCAGAGTCACATATAGAAGTGGCAATAATTTTAATTATTGCAAGCAGATGATTACTGCATTTCATTTTGAACTAGGATCCGAAGAAACAATTCAACTCTTTAAGTGCTATATTTCGGGCAGTCAACAGCTTTACTTGGGGAACTTTGCAGCCAATGCATACAAAGTCCGCGGGAGAAAGCAGTTGTGTTGAGCTGGACCAAACGTTTTGCTGAAACTTCTGGAATTCTGACTTTAGAGCAGGTGTGCTGGTTTTTTTAATGAAATAGGCATACCTCAGGTTAACATGGCTGCATGGAGTCATGATTATATCACATTAAAATAGTTTTAGGGAGAAAAAGACTTGAAATTTCCACAGCGTTCCAAGCGCTGGCTGAAGATAGCGCGACGTATCGGTTAAAAATAAACTGGTCAGCCCTCTGTCAGTGGTGGCAAATAAAGAGCCGAGGTCACAGTACAATATCCCACGGCAGCCATTTATACTTTATAGGCCTACAATTATGGACTTTTCAGTGGATGGATATGCTGTGATATTGACATTGGTAATTATTTTATTAAATAATAAGAACATGATTTTCCATATTTACTGCTAGAAAGTGATGAATACTTAACTAGCGATTACAATGGACAAATAATAGAAATGCTGTGGATATCGACCAGAATTACGCATGTTGACGTGCGCCTCTGCCATTTTCCTTGGACAGTGGAACGCGACGGTGACGCATGCGCATACACAGTTAATGTCAACCGGCAGCATACATGACAAACAAATAGAATATCATGACCCAATATGGCCGGTCCCATGGTTTATACATCTATGTAGCAGCTCCGTGTGACGACGCAGTACCAGTGGTTCTAGGGCCACCTCCCCCATGTCATTGCACGAATGATGGACTGCACAGATGAATACATAATACTTCATTGCAGATAAGGCCCTATGTGAGCCATTGCACGTACTGATATTCCAGGTTCACCCTCTCGACAACCCTTCACCCCTCCACCCCCCCCCCCCCCCCCGCTGTAAGGTGATATAGCTTGATCAAGATGAACAGATCTAAGGTTTGACTATTCTCTGTTCCCATTATGACATGTCTGACTGATGTCTCATGCCTACGGATCTTCTAGCAGTTTTGCACCTGCCTATTTTTCTCTTCTTGTTGACTTTCACGGGATGATCAAATAGTCATTTGTATCCTGCATGCACTTTTATTTCTATCTAAAGTTAAATGTATAGACTCAATGCCAATACTGGGAAGGTCTTTTTATTGACAAAACAAAATAAAATTAGGTAATATATATATCGTCTTCCGAAAGGAAACAATAGCCATAGAGCTGTTGAATCCTTTCTGCAGGAATTCTGCCAAGTGATTAACGACATGGATTACCAAAACAATAATTTTGTACTAGCTGGTGATTTTAACATTGATCTACGGAAAGTAAATCCTAATGGAAAGTATCAAGAATTTAATGATTTCATCACTGAACATAACATGCTGCCAAATATTTTACTGCCTACCAGATTATCTAAACGCAATGCCACACCAATAGATACCATTTTTCGTAAAAACTCAAATTCATGCAATACTATTGAAACAGGAATTTTAGTTCATAAATTATCTGATCACATGCCTACAATTTCAGCAATTAATTTCAATACAAATGTTAATCATATCAATAAAAAGCAAACGCATTTTAGAGCTTTTACAGGTAATGCTGCTCGTAATTTACTGGAACAATTAAACAACACAGACTGGAAGCCCATTTTTGACAAAAATATAAATGCAGATCCTTATGGCCAGAAATTCTCAGTCAAATTAGATGAATATGATAAATAAACATTTTCCTTTGAAAATAAAAAGATTCAACACACACACACACACACACACACACACACAGAAAACAAAACAAAATGGATCACTCAAGATGTGAGGCATCCTTTATCAGGAAGTTCACTCTATTACACCAAAAATGAGAGGTATGATGATCTGTCTAGAAGGCTCCAAGAATGCTGTTTTGAAGTCCGATCTATGATTCGAAGGGCCAAATGTGCTTACTATCTGGTAGAATTTAACAAACACAAAAACGATATGAAAAATACATGGAAAACCTTTAAAGATGTCCTAAAATAATTCAATACTCATAAAGAATTTCCCAAGTACTTTAATATTAACAATAAAGAAATAACAGACACATAGGACATTGCATCAAAATTTAATGATTATTTTGTCAATATTGGTGCAACACTGGCACAGAAAATAACCACTGAAGGGAAAAAAGCTTTTTAATCCTATCTACAAAATACTGATTCAAATTCTACTTTCCAGTTCACTCATGTGGATTTAGAACATGTAAAGACAGTAATATCTAATCTAAGCTCCCTAAAAAGTGCGGGAGTAGATAATATATCTCTTATACTTCTGAAACTCAGCTCAGAGGCCCTAAGTAAACCTCTTACTGCGATCATAAACCAATCGTTAAAAACGGGTTCTTCCCTAACAAATAAAAAAATAGCCAAAGTAATACCAATTTTAAAAAAAGATGATCAGCATGACTTCAACAATTATAGACCCATATCTCTACTACCATCTATCTCTAAAGTTTTGGAACTACTTGTCCATACACAACTCTTCCGGTACGTCAATGATAATGTCTTGTTTTAAAATCATTAGTGTGGCTTTAGAAAGAATCATTCTACCGAAACAGCTGTTCTAGAACTCCTTGATAGATTAAAGGCTGAACTTGATAAAAAGAAAGTTCCAATTGCTGTCTACTTAGACCTTTCTAAAGCCTTTGACACCATAGATCATAATATACTTCTTAAAAAGCTTCAACATTATGGAATCCTAAACACAGAGCTTTAGTGGTTCAGGAGCTACCTGGGCAATAGTTTTCAATATGTTGAAATTGAAAAATCACCATTGTAGAAAATTTCTACTGGAGTTCCCTGAGGTTCAATTCTGGGCCCTCTTTTATTCCTAATATATATGAACGATCTGCACATAGCTACTGATTTTATCTCAATCATGTGTGCTGACGACACTAACTTATTATGTACCACGTGTAACTTCACAGGCGATACATGAACACACTCCCCATTATCAGAAAAAGTAAATAAAGAATTAACTAAAGTCAGTGACTGGCTAGCTGTAAATGAATTACTGTTGAAGGTAAATAAAACAAAATTCCTGATCTTTCATACAAAACAAAAACAATTACCCCAAGACCAAATACTGAACATAATAATTAACAACCAACTGGTAGAAAGAGTAGACAGTTTCAAATTCTTGGGTGTCTTAATTGACCAAAATCTTACTTGGATTAACCATGTCAATCTTATGTCTAATAAATTATCTCGGACATGTGGTATACTAGCCAAACTGAAAAAATTATAACCTAAATGCATTCTACAATTAATTTATAATGCCTTATTCTTGTCACACTTGAATTATGGAATAACAGAATGGGGATTTCACTCTTGTGGCAGACTCGTCAAGCTGCAAAATAAGGCAGTAAGATTAATCAATAAGAGCAAGTACAATGCACATACATGACCTATCTTTAAAAATCTTAGTTTGCTTAAATTTACAGACATATTTAAATGATCTTGCATGAAATTATATTTTAAATATGAAAATAATATGTTTCCTAGATATTTCAATAACTTATTCAACGATAATCAAGCACAACGGACCGAGAGACCCAGAAGAGCTGTTCTTGCCGCACATAGATATGATGTGACAATACATAATATCCCTGTTTTAACCCCAACTATGCCAATAGCTGTCACTGACTCTAGGGTTAGTCATTTGTGCATTAGATACAAAATGCCAGACAAAATTAATGAAAACTACTTACCTGAGATTGCCAAGTCAGAAATCCGTACTCATTACTTTAAAGGTTTCAACCAGTATGCAAAGAAGTGCATTATTGATAACTATGAAACCAACTGCAATATTGCCAATTGTTATATCTGTACCGGTAATACTCATTAATGATTCACTTATCATCTTTATCTTTATCATCAGTAGGTCTAACAACCCTGCAAAAACTTCTTGTTCCTTAGCCAGGAGCGTATGAATTTTACAATAGAAGTAAACTTCAACTAACTATTGGGTGGCCTGAATGATAGCGATTCTCCGGAATCTTAATGCAGTGTCTCCTGGTTTAAATATGAAATTGTATGTATTATGTATACTGATGTACTGATGCTTAGATCAAATAAAGTCCTTCAACCGACCAGCCAACCAACGCCCCCCCCCTCCCCCGCGTATATTAGCACAAACGCTTCCCTGATTGAGCGCTACGAGCGCTTGTGGTCAGTGATGCCTCATGGGACCAATCTAACGGCCCTCAGTCAGTTGAACTCCACTGATGCACACTTTGGAATGTTTGTTGGCAGGCCTGCAACATTCCAAGGCAACGTGACCTCCTCTCCATCCAATTAATTCCACGCAGAAATATGAAAAAAGTTACTTTTCGTTAAGATTCTGGTTTGACAGATTAACGACTCGGGTGATTTTGTCTATAGATATATTACCAATCAGTGCATAGCAATATTGGCATGAACCGTTAAGCAAAAAGCAATTTCAGCTGAGCATGCTCTGTGAGGTGCATCCTTTGAATTAGGTTGCAAGCCATTCAATACAATATCTACCCACTTGATTGAACACTGAAATGTACTGAGGTACATGTAAACCAGAAAGCGTTGAAAAGAATTGGTGACGATGACTACTACATTTATTAAGACTTTGCTAGTGTTTGCCATCAGCTATAGGCTTTACTGTTCCAATATATCCATGAAACTAGTCCATGAAATTGATAAAATTGTGAAGTTTGATTCTGGTTACCAGGGTGACTTAACGATTTCAATGGGGAAAGGACACTTCGTACGTTGGATGACCTCGTACCTCAATTAGTCTCTTTCTGGGCTGCCCTGAAATAGCGACCAGGCTTATTTATAGACATCGGCTAGTCAGTGAACCATAAACTATTGTATTCTCAATGATAATTATTTCCAAACGATAGGCCTACGGTGAGTCATTTGTTGTCATTTAGGCCTACAATGCAGATTTCTTTTCAAACACCCTCTACAAACTTGGTGGGGATGTAGGCCTACCTTAAGACAGTCACTATTAAGTTGGTTCAATGTGTTAAGCTCCAATAAGTCTAATTGTATTTTTGAAAATTCCATTTTAGGGATTCTAAAAACGTGTCTTCTTCAAAACCACTGACCGATTGCTTTAAGATTTCAGATGTACCTTTCTGGGCAGCCGTAGTCCTTTATTTGCACGACAGATCGATGGGATTTTTGATATCGGTAGATGTGTGTTCTTGGTGTTTCGGTTTTAACCAATGCCCAGTCCATCCATCCATTCATTCATCCATCCATCCTTCCATCCATCCATCTATTGTTGTCACAATATTTCTGACGACTAAGGTACTTCAGCCTGTAATGTTGGCCCAATTATTTTGTGTTTATTTCTTTAATGAGGATGGGAAAAGTAGCCTCTGGCTAATTAAATTCCTCTCCTCGTGTAAATACAAAACAGCGTACATTCACAGCCCATACAAATGAGAAGTGAGAAAAAAAGTACATTACCAATAGTTAGGGGAAGAATCAGTCTGTACACAGAATTAATAAATAAACCAACTTAACACTTATTGTATAAACATAAACAAAAGTACATAATGTCAAACCACACAAAATATTAGCGAACACAATAGAATTACAGGACAAAAACATAATACTACTCATATGGTTAACCATTATCATCAGCTTCGCGTACCTTTAGAAATCGTTGAAACCTTAAAGTGCTGACAATGTATTTCCCATTTATGTCTATTATAGAACACAATTGGTATCATATGAAGCAGTTGGAGTACCGTACAATAATAAGTTTACTTCTCAGACTGATGCAAGATGTCAAGAAAAACACCAGCATTATTTATGCTCAGAATTTCACTAACCCTTGCCAAGAGAATTTGTCTTTACTCATCAAAAAGTGGACACTGCAGCATAAAATGAGTCACTGTTTCAGACCAAAAGACTCAATCACTAGCTGGAGAGTGACAAAGTTTAGGAGAAAACAGAATGGGCATTAGGACACTAAAGTTCACTGTCAGCCGATTCAATAAAATGTTCAATCTACGTTGCCCATAATATAGTCACGAACTTTTTCGTGAACAACTTGGGAACAGTTCCAAATGACCAAAGGCCCAGTTATTCAAAAGTTAATTAGTGGCGACTTCCCAATTGTCCCCATGTACGTCTCCAATATGTGTTGAGCAGACGCAATTTCTTCATGTCGCAAAAAGTCGTCCTCAGGTTGTATATTGCCACTTCGTGTTGTTTTCCGGGCATGGTACACCAAGTCTAATAATATTTACTTACCGTGACAAAAAATTGAACAGCACAGGCATCGACTCAAATGTTTGAGGACACAGAACCGACAAAGATGCTTGGTGATTTCGGACTTAGACTTAGCCAACAATTGTTGGGGTATCAGTATATCATGAAAAGGAATAAAATGGCAAAAAGATTACCAAATACTGTCGCTAGAATTGTCACGAAAAATTATGATCACATAAGCATCTAAAGTGAAGATTTCGTTAGACAATTGAGATGATACACAATTGAAGAAGAATATTGCCTACAGCAGTTTTTGAATGTGTACAGAAGACTCTGAATGTGTACAGAAGACTCTGCTCCAAATGATAAATGTGATCAAATTATTTTTTGAGAGAGGTTAACACTTGTGAACTAAGATTTACTTCAAATTGTATTGTTCATGTACCATTCTCCCGAAAAAATATTTTCAAAAGGTCGTTCTGTATGATGGTGATTTTCGGAATTTGTAAGACTAGGTATCAACATTCATGAATACGAAAACACATGCAGGCGCCTTATCATATTTGCTGATGTTGTAAATAGTCAGTTGTTATTCTCATGATTGCCTTCCGTGTATTTTACTGGAAATGTTTTTAACTTTATCGCACAATGTATTACTGCAGTAGGACCTCGTGGAAGAACAGTCCTTCACTGAACCCTTTACCATGGGCAAATATGTTCTAATAAGTTAGATAAATAAATCCGGGTGCAAATCTCACAATATTGTAAGATCATATCGTTTTGCAACTTCCAACTCTTCATGTCCTGAAATGAAATAGACTTTTTGGACCATGTCAACTGTGCCATCATAAACCCCAAAAACAGGGCGTAAACAAAACGAAGGAAACATTAATCAAGCTGTTATGCTAACTGGTTTCCAAACAGACCGGGTCACAGAGAGCATGGTAGATAAAAGAAAAACTGGCTAACAATTTTACGTGACTGCTTCCAATACTTTCAAGCAAACCAAACAAAAACACTGATCAAGGTACTCGTGTATCGATGAGATTTTCTAGTGCATGCCCAAGAAGACCGGCCCATAGATTTCCGGAATCCTGGACTGCATCGTATTATGCATTGCCTTGCTTTTCTAGTGCAAATATCTTATAAGCAATTAATTAGTAAATTGAGCCAAGTTGCGACGAGGATGAAAAAAAAATTAAAGGTGTACACCCACACGACAAATACGGTGCTAACGCCTTGTACTTTGGTATAGCCTACAGCTTGCAAAAAGATTTTCTCTACTCGGGTCTGATTAATGACCACCTCCCAGACAACTTGTGAAGAGTCACGTTATAAAAAAAATTGATATTTGGTCGTATTTGTTCTAAATTTCAGGACTTTGCATCTAAAACCAAATTTATTTACAATAAACTGAAGTGAAGAGGATTCAAAGATGTACATTTGATCAAATATTTCTACAAATTTTGCTGTAAATATCCAAAGATTGTAAGAAAATTTGGCTTCAATAACTTTAGAGATTTTAAACTTGCCTGTTTTGCTACTTAATTTTAACTTTTGGCATTATTCTGTTTTGATATTCAGCTTGCAGACATTTTAGGCTAGCTTGTTTTGTGTCAGGTTAAACACCCAGGGGCCATCGAAAGCCAGCAGCTACCTACAACAATTACAAGCTGGTTAAGAAAAATTATATTTTGATTACATTTTCTTGACTTAAAAGCTAATGACTTTCATTCTTTTCTGACATGCCCTATAAATTTTGCTGTTAATATCCAGAGGTTGTTGGAAAGTTTGGCTGCAATGATTTTAAAGATTTTAGACTTGCCTGTTTTGTTACTTAATTTCATCTTTTGTCATCATTCTGTTTCAATATTCACTTTTCTGACATTTTAGGCTTACATGTTTTCTGTAAGGTTAAGCCCCAGGGGCTATCATTAGCAAGCAGCTACCTACGAGAGTTACAAGTTTGCCTAATTGTACTTAAAATCTGGTTAAGACAAATTATGTTTTAATAACATGTTTTTGACTTAAATGCTGATGTCTTTCATGCTTTTATGACATGCCTAAATGCACATTTACTCAATGTCAAAAAATTATTCAAATTTGACAGTATTTACTCAAATGTCACAAACTTGACCCATTCTGTTGAAACATTAACTCAGGGTTGGCAGCGAAATAAGGCTTTATGGTTTCGAAACTTTCAAAGTGAGGAGTAGGTGTCGTGATAGGGTTTGTTTTATAGTTCTGGTGCAGAATGTCCATAGTTGCAGTACTTGTTAGGATTTCCCTCGGTTTTTACAGGTGGTCTAGCCGCAACTGTTTATTTTACAATCACTTGGACTGAATATAATGCCCCAGTTTCAGTTTGTTTCTACTTCTGTTATACGCTGGCAGGTGGTTTTAGTAAGGTTAGCTATCCAGCAAGAAAGGGTACATACAGGTTCAGGGGTAAGTCAAATAATTCTTATCTGAACTTGTACTACACAAATTTTGTAATTATGTTTGGTTTGACAGTTATTCTTTATTCATAATGAAGCTTTGCATTGATAAGCAAAACTTCACTTATTTTGCTAATTAATCATTTGCCACGTTCACATTTATTCATTATTATGTGGGTTGTCTTGCTAAATATTTAGCTTAGGCAAGAAGCCGCTACTCAGGGAGGCAGGTACGGGTACAGGCTCCGAAACATGTTCTGTGTAGTTACCCCCGCTGAAGACCCTTTAATTTATTTGGGCCAATACAGCCTATGTCAAAATTCAATAGATTAGAACTTGTGCAATACGAACAATAGTACTTCCATATGTATATAGGTTGGAGAGCGACAGGTTAGCTTATGGGCAGTCAAGAGTTCGGACTGCGGAATAGGGTAATGACTACCAGAAAGTGGTTCTGGACAAAAAGACACAAACACAATATGGAAAAATAACGTATGTGGACTTTGGAGAATTTCTGAAAATGAACTTTGGTGTTTAAAACAACGCCTTTCGATAGTCTCACAACAGTTGATTCCGATTCAAGTCTTATCTTAAACATATTCCCAAAACTCTTTATACGCACTATATTTCTGAATAATTAGTTATAGATGTGGAGCTATATATAAATCAAAATACGTTCTGCCATGTGAAAAGGGTTTTCACTTTGGGAAAATATATCGTAATATCTCTTGCATTGTAAACCTTAATTTCAATACAAGAAGCAATCTGTATTTTCATAATCCATTTCCATAAATACATTAACTGAGATTTAAAGGGTTTCTTATGGCTTGATATTTATCCTTTTGTGTATAGGTCAGATGCCGCTGCATCGGCTACTGCCTTTCGGCCACAGCCGATGCAGGGACATCTGGCCTGATGTTCAGAGTGAAACATATGATAACCTGGTTATCACCGACGTATCCACATGCATGCACATATTCAATCAATAAGTGAACAAGTCATTTTTTTTCAAATAAAACCTTTTTTTCTTCTGTGAATACAAGTAACAATGCTTCAATAGGCCTTATATGTGCATCAGAAAGGCTTATTGGCCTACAACATATTTCATTTCTTTAATTTGCATTTCCTGTTCAGCTTTGCCTGCACAATAGACAATTCTGTTTGCAAAGGAGACCAAAATCATGACCGCAGACCTTGGGTCTCCATTAAGCATGTGATTGGACGAGGCGGAGCTTATTTGTTAGCTTTAGTTTGATTGACTGATTATGGAATAGATATACAAAATGTAACATGATTGGTTATACGGGTTTTCTTGCCAGCCGAGTGATACAGCTTTGCCTTATAATACTACAGCTAAGGTCAGCCAGGGGTGATTCAGCCCTATATATAATGCCTTGTCTCTATGTATTTGTAGTGCGAACAGATATCGGCCGATATCATGATGATATACAAACTCAGGTGACATAAAGACAGAATCAATATGACCTGGTGACTAAAATGTATTAATATTTGGACATTCCGTTCGCATGCCCGTAGTCAGGTCTGTACATTTTGACACTAAGAACGGAAATTTCGTAAGGGTTTTTATGGAAATCATCATCTTCAGAGTATAATGTAGAGAATAGATGAAGTTTGTGAGACAGACAGACAGATATATATATACATATACATATATATACATATACATATATATACATACATATAGATAGATAGATAGATAGATAGATAGATAGATAGATAGATAGATAGATAGATAGATAGATAGATAGATAGATAGATAGATAGATAGATAGATAGATAGATAGATAGATAGATAGATAGATAGATAGATAGAAAAAGTACATCTTATGGCTTTATTCTAGAAGGCGGAGAGCTCACTGAACTAGCAAGCGCCGTTGACTACATACCTAAGCTACATAAACTATACCAGCAGCAGCCACGCTTCCACGCTAAGTCAGAAAATAGCCATTTTATATGATACCTATGAAAGACAAAAATCGCAAATTGTGAGATTGCTGATTTGTCAATTTTGCAAAAGCCGCCACAATTAATGTACGAGTAAATAAAGCTATTTTCCACAGTAAAGATAGCGCAAAACACTTGGGAGAACTTTCAACAGATCGGTGCAGAATGCCAATGTGAAATGAACTTGTCCGACATCATTCACTTTCCCAAAAAATACAAATTTTGCCAATTTACACTCACGATACATTTTACAGTTGCATGTCAGTTTGCATGGCAAAGTTACAACTTTTACCAAAAAGAAATTTATTTTATGACCTTGCAAAGACAACCATATCCCGCATTTTCAATACCGTTAAGAGCTTTTGTTTTTCGTGAAATTGTAATCTCCTGCCCTCATCCCCACCACACACACACGCTTCAACTGCCGAAGGCGTACAAGAGCTCAATCCCAAGTTGGGGTCATGCTCCAGCGGAATGCATTCCGTAAATAGGGCTCGTGCGGCTTTATAAGAACGTTTAATAGGCTTAAATCATTTAAAAAGGCCTAAAAGTGTCTACACTGTAGGCTACTGACATTAAAATTTTGAAGTAAAAGTCCATAGGAGTAGGCCTATAACTTGGTGTTAATATGAGTCGAGCCACTTTGGTTTAGAAACTTTAAATAAGCCTAAGGTCACATTTGGGGATTCAAGTTTCTACTATTGTGGGACCCAAAATTTGTAGAACCAAGGTTTTAAAAAAGAGATGGAAAAACAATCATGAATTGAAAACAAGTGTAAAATTATATTATTGCATAATCTTTAATTAGGATTGAGTTTGATGATAATGTTTACATGCACAAAGGAAGCAGTGCGTCTGGCGCTTGGTTAGTTTGACATGCCCGTATAGCTTTAAATGAAGTACATGTACTTTAAGATTAAATTCAACCTCACTTTTGCGTTAAACTATAGTGGGCTCTACACGAAGTATAATGGCTGGTACATAGGTTCTTCAGTGATCTAATTAACATTATCTCGACACTTGTACTGGCACGTAGTCGGGCTAAAATTCGCCATACTAACATCAAGAAGTTGCAGCCTGTGTATGCCCTACGGAGCCCCCTATGGGACATGTTTTTTTCTGGTTTTTTTTTCTTTTCGTTCCCTCTATCGAAATATGTATTTCTTTGCCACTCAATAAATATTCAATGGAAGCAAAATAAAACTTTCTTTTTCTTTTTGTCCGGGGGGGGGGGGGGAATTGCAGGCCCCTCAGGGCACTTTAGGAAAAACTTTGAATTCATTGTTTTCTATGTTTCGAGGGAACGAAATGTACTGCGTGGGAACGAAGTAATATTGTGTGGGAACGAAAAAGTATTGCGTGGGAACGAAATATATTGCGAGGGGTGGCAGTACTGCTCTCTATGAAATAATATTGTGTAGGAACGAATACAATTATTTCGGGATAACAAAATAGATTGTCTAGGAACAAAACAATTTAGCGCAGGAACAAAATAGATTGCGTGGGAAGGAAATATATTGCTAGGGAATAGAGTATTGCTTTCTTTGGGTAAAAGTTATCTATGCAATCACCCAATCTGCAACATATTTCGTTTCCAGCGATCATTATTTCGTTTTCACGCAATATATTTCGTTCTGACGAAATAATCAAATCTGGAGCAATATTTTTTCTTCCATGTTCCTTCTGATTGAGTCTCCAGGGTACCCGATGTTATTGAATTTAAATATTATTTCGTTCTCACGAAATAAAGGGATATTATGTCGTTCCCATGCAATAAATATTTCGTCAGAATGAAATTATTGTTTTCTTCATGTCTCTTCGGGGGCAAAATTGCAGGCCGCTCCAAGACATTAGGCAAAATTTTCAATTTATTGCTTTATGCATTTCGTGGGAACGATATATACTGCATGGGAATGAAACATAATGAATGAGAACGAAATATATTGCATGGGAATGAAATAATATTGCGTGGAAACGAAATATATTGTGAGGGAATGCAAAACTGCTTTTCATGAAATAATATGCATGGGAACGAAATGCGTTACGTGGGAATGAAGTGCATTGCGTGGGAACGAAATACATTGCATGGAAACGAAATAATATTGCGTGAGAACGAAACAATTGCGGGCAATTTAATACTGCTATCTGTAGGTGCAAGTATGTATGCAATCACAGAATCTGCATTATATTTCATTTCCACGAAATAATTAAATCTGGAACAATATTTATCTTCTTTCTTGTCCCTTCTGGAACCCCAGGATACCCGAAGAGTATTGAATTTAAATTTTATTTCGTTCCAATGAAATATATTTCTTCCTGTCTCTTTGGGGGTTCCGTAGGGTATGTCTTCCTTTATGCTTACGCATCCTGCTTGGCAGATAAACCAGGAATAAGATATAAACTGTACCTAGATTTGTCAGTGAGTATTATCAAAATCTTGAGTACCAATATCAAACAAAATATGTGATAAAAGAGGCAACTCAATCCGTGTCACTCAACAATTGTTTTGCCGGAGTTGCTATAATGCACCACACCTACCTGCGTTACCCGTCGTAAGGGTGCTCATCACATCATTACATGGCAGAAAAGCCCTATTCGACATGCGTACACATGGCAAATGAACTTAAAGGCCAATGCGGGTTTCTGCTATGTAATATGAACAGAAACTTTGCATAAACTTTTTTGACAATGCTACACAGCAATAAGGTTTAAGTTTGTATACATATTTTTTACACACAAACGCATTAGGGCACTCTGATGAGTTTTATGAAGAAAAATGATTTTATCAAAATTGTGTATATACGTTGTCTTGCTATGTGGCGGAAAAAAAGTAAGATGAATCTGAGCCAAGTCCTGTTATCTTAAAGCATCCACTAGGTCCTTTTGTTTTACAGCGGAAATCATATCTTTTCGTCTCAACGTATAAATTAGGTCATATTGTCCTAAAGCATAATCCAGGTCATATTTTCATAAATCATAAACCCGGCCCAACTGTTTTGAAGCAGGACTTAGGTCACTGGGAATTGAGTCAAACTTTTGAGGTATGTCATAAAGGTTTCATAGGACAGGTGTGCATTGTTTGTTGTGCACACGAGGAGATGTGGAAGTACCGGATTTAGAGTGATGCACACACTTTTTGCATGCCTGGAGTGCATAAATAGATAGGTCTGCGGTGGAGTACAGAGCTGCTATTTTTATATTATGTAAACCAGAGCTTTTAGATCTCGGACACTGTACCTGTTGGATCCTTGCGTGCGTGGAAGCGCTCAGCGTGCACATCACAGTTGGAGTTTTTTAATGCTTGTATTCTTCTGGGCAGACCACCAAACTCACAAAGATGTCAGAGACGTCGACACGTTTACCTTGCCTTCAACGTTTTACCTTTGGAGTTGGACATGTTCTCAATGATTTATGTGCGGCTATGTGGTTCTGCTACTTACTGGTATACTTCACGTACGTACTGGAATTCAGCAACTCTTGGGCAGGCTATGTGATGCTACTCGGCCAGCTTGTTGATGGAATATGCACGCCCCTAGTAGGATTGGAGGTGGACCGCACCATGCTATGCTGCAAATATGGAAGAAGAAAAAGCTGGCATATTGTAGGCAAGTAAATAATCACGAAAGTTAATCGCACTCGCTTTTAGTAATCATGATCAGATATGCCTTATTTGTTTCACGAGCATCGGAAAAATAGTCCTTGGCTACTACCAAATAGTACCATCACTTTTTGGATTCCAAGCACAGACATAATTATCAAAATGTATGTACTATCGCTTAAGTATGGCTTCAGAGGCCTATATTTCCCCATCAGACGCGATAGAAAACACCCATCATACACTCTGCATCCATGATACGGCTGCATCTCACCTCACTTACAGGCCAATGTTTCATCCTTTATAAACGCTGGTAAATATTTGACATGTGTCATGGGTTGTCGGCTGGTTTACAACGCTGCCATTTTAAGTATTGAGAGAGCACGTTGGTCAACTTACTGTGCAGCACAGATATTCCTAAATGAACAGTGAATTATTAAATCCGTGTTCTTTTTTTCAATGTTTTGCACTTTCTGAAATATATGATACTCAAATAAACGTGAATTCCGTGACAACATATACATAAAGGTGCTTCCAATATTGGACTCTGCGCGCCAGAGTATTACCTTGTTTTACTTCATGTGTGTCTCCCCTCTATTCACAAATGTACTTATCTTGCCAGGACTTGGCTGCCTTACATTTCAGCCATTTAATACCGATGAGGTATTTTCTTGTCTTGTTAAAAGAATGAGAACTGCATGTTAATATTTCTTGCACAAAAGCCTTTATTTTGAGTGTCAATATACCTGTTCCTACATTGAAAATCTCTGCGTTACCGTAACGCTCTTTTAGTTCGTGCAAACGCTGACTCCAGGTCAGCTGGAGAATGACTTGTCAGATATCAATGACTAAACCTCAAGCAGTTAATATGCAACGATTAAAAACAAACAAACAAATGCGGAAAATTAAGAATATTGCCTGAGAAAAAATACGCCAGCCAAGATCACAAACACCTAATATTTTTACTTCCGTTGCCAACAATATCAGCTACCGGGTATCATATAACAAAAGCTATTGTACCCAGCCTAATATCTTTCTGCTTGGGTGCTCCTTTTTGCCAGGTTCACCTTGATAACGACAACTACCGGTCGGTCGATCGTACCTTAACATGAACCCAAAACTGTTATCAAAATAATAGTGACTTAATTGGCAGTACATGTGTGTAGTCACACAGCGATGCACCCACCTAATTCATTTCTCTCTTGGACTTCAAGTGTCAACAACATACATTTCAGTCATAATTAGACAATAAACAAATATAGCATCCGATCTTGTTAACTCAAAATTTGAGCAGAGGGCACGAAGTACAGTTTCTTCTTTACCTATCTATTTTTTTATCATACAAAAAAAATACAAACAGAATTACATAAAAATATAATAGCGACAAGGTAGTGGAAAGACATGGCCTCGTTTTCGTCTTACATACTTGACACGCACAAAAAAGAAGATTGGACGGATTCATGTAACTAAGTACGTGCAATGAAGACATGAACATGAGCGGTAAATCAGTATACAAGAGAAAGGGAAAAAATGAGACCACAGTCTATGTCGATGGGAAAATGTTGCATCTATGTTAATATTTCGTACTTTTACCATTTTACTTTTACTTTGTGTACGTAAATAGTGAGTGATTTCCAAATGAATGCATTGAATTTTACGGGTAAGTAAAAGGAACAAAGACGATGTCGGAGAGAATATGAAATTCAACTTTCATATTCGACTGTTTATAATAAAAATTGCATGTCACACTCTCATATTTTAGCATGTGAACTCCGAAGTCCGAACACATTTTATGGGATAATTTACAAAATCTATTACTTCAGTACAATATTTTACAGAGATAATATGAGACAAATAAGCATGCATATTTACAAGGAATAGAAAGATGATTCCAGCATAAGATTATACACCCGCTATTGCTCGTGCCACATTTAAAGTTCTTGCAATAGACACAAAGTTTTCTTTTTACTTGAAAGATTTTATTTATCTGGAAAACTTCATAATAATTTAACAAAGAAAAAAAAAACATCTATGAGTGGTTTAATGGCTGAAGACACAGCGGTCAGTACCTATTTCTTAGTATCTGTTAACAAAGCATGATTTAACATAGCCTGATTAACCAGGGTATGCAGTTGTGTTTTTTTATTATCTATCTGGAGAGCGTTGGGAGGCGGATATGATCTTTGTTACGAGTAAAATGAGAGTGTGTAATAGTTAAACATACATTGCCAATGATCATAGACATCAGCTTTGCTTTTTCTGATTTAAGACTGAAGTGTCTTCAATTTGAAAATAGTGCGAATTTCAAGAATATCTAGTTGTTTAAAAAGTGGGTCATCGTGAGCAATATGCGTGGCCTTAGATATCAAGTGGATCACCTTCTTAAGCAACAAAAGAAAAACGAAAAGAGCCTCGAGCAAGGATGTAATAAATAAAATGCGATGAAAAAAGAGATTTGTCTACAACAGTAAATCTTTTGTGGCAGAATGTTTATTAAGTTTTTAAACCAATTAGTTTAGAGAACCATTATCCGAATTGATGTTCTCTACATTAGAACTTCATTTCCATGATCTTTGACCCCTTTACTATGCCCGCTTGTTAGCCATGGAG
>OZ026612.1:84854583-84910083 GCA_964020975.1 Hermodice carunculata
CGGGATTTTTCACATCTTAGCTGAGGACATTGGTTCGTTAAGCGGACATGAGGGCATGGGGTCGTCAAGCAGACCATGGAGCAATAAACTAGAGTTGATTGCTCCATGAGCAGACCTAAATAGATAATATCTTTATCCAAACTGCATATTAACATACAAAGCGTTTAAGCCGTATTTATCTTATTCATGTACGCATGTCAGAACGGTCCAATGCATTGTGTGGCAGTGGTATACCGGCCAAAGAAACTATCTGGAGGAAAGAGTAGACCGGTGGTGAGTGCGATGGTTTATCGCCACGAGGCTTGAACTTCTACTTCGACGGGTGGTGTGCGGCAATTTGTGATAACTTTATTTAGTTTGAACATATTTATATTATCATTGGCAATTGACGAGTAGCCAAAGCCTATGTTATCCCCTGCCGCAAAAAAAAAGTTAGGAAGAAAGAAGGAAGGAATGAAAAAAGAAATAAACAAAGAAAGAACGAAAGGAACAAAAGAGAAAGAAAAAAGAAGGAAAGAAAGAAAGAAAAAACGAAAGAATGAAAGAAAGGAAGAAAGAAAAGTGTGTGGACACACACACTTTTATGAAATAAAAGCAAACGCAGTTGGTCATTTATCATAGAATGGCCTAATTATAATGATGTCCTTTGCTAAGCTGTTGCCTGCTTAGGAGACCTAGGGCCTTTGACTGGTGGACTGGGGCCCTCATGCCCTCACAGGCCACCAGCCAGATAAAAAAATAGCCTGATATCCAGTGAGCTAACACTATAAGCAGGTAAGCTTAAGGAGGCAAGCAAAGCTGTGACAATAAATAAAACATAGCTGCATGCATTTACAGTGATTTTGACACGAGACTCCTGGAGCATTCGTGGTTTCACTTCGAACAAAATAATGATGATTTGGAATTTTTGACATATATATGTCATTTTGGGGTAGACATTATTTTTTCTCACTTGTTTGACAGGGCAGAAAGGGGCCAATTTTCACATGTCCTAATTTGTTTCCTTCAAACGTCTGCAGGTTGTGAAGTAGAACAGTTGTCTTTCACAAAGTGACACAACCTCACTCCGTTACAAGTAAATACCACACAAAACATGCCACTTAAAATTGTGTCCCACTCAAGTTAATGTTTAAACCTTTGACTTACTCAATGAGGCCCTTTGAAACATTTTAAAGATATGATTCGGTCTGTAGCAATACAATGTAGGCCTATGGGAAACCCAGTTGCAGAGTGCAACGCGCTCTTCCCTTGTTGTAATGTTTTTAGCTTTACAGCCAGATACAGGTATGAGTACATATTGACAAGAGCTCATTATACTTGGAAAAAATTCACTGTGAAACCAGTGAGAGTATACATGACCTACTCTATCAAGGGCACTGCAGCTGTTAAGTATCAACTTGAGTGTCTAGTGATGGACCTTGTTCATTTTTTGTAGATATGTGGATTTAACATTACAGACATACTACTTGTATAGAAAAAAGGGCAATAGCATGTGAACCACTGGGGTGCCGCCGGTAGTATTTGATGAGAAATTTATTGAAGGAGATATACATACTTTAGTTGAAGGCACATATTATGAATACCCTTGATCATTTTTTCAAGGTCATTAGGTGCCGTAGTAAGTGGTCATGACTTTGAAATACAGACGTAATTTAACAAAGAATAAAATTATTCCGTGTCAAAGATTTGTGTTGTTGATGTAGTTTCAATTTGATATCTCAAGGGCTAGTTGAAGATCATACCATTTTAGGATGTGACTATTGAAATGCGTCATAATCGTTATAAACATAGATTTGGCATACATATTTATTACCCTATAGGCTTTAAAATTGCAATTATTTTTCCATATAAGTGCTATTAAGGCTATTTTATCTCAAATATATATGTTTTTTGGTTCGTTATTTTTTTCTTTCTTTCCTCATTGTTAACCCAGAGTGCCATGCAGTATTTTGTGTGTGATGTATATTTTGAATTTTAATGGTAGACTATTTCCACAATCATTCTTAATATTACATGTATCAGCAATTTTCTAATTCCTGGGATTTGAACAGCGTTCCTAGGAACTGACCTCTATGTGTTTTTCTGGGACTTGAGTTTATATTCCAGGGAATTTAGTTATGTTCTCAGGAACTTGCCATTATATTCCTAGGAAACTTGCCACTATGTTCCTGGGACTTTTGTTAAATTTCCAGGACCGGCATTATGTTCCCAGGAACTCATTTATATTCCCAGGAAATTGCCTAAATTCCCAGGTTATTACCTGAAATCCCAGGATATTGCCTAAATTTCTGAGAAATTATTAATATTCATTATGCCATAACTCAATTATGAGTAAAGGAGTATTGCTAAAATTGTGCCAATTTACTACTAAAACCCTTCTCCGCATACTGTGAAAATTTGCTGGTTCCACCACGAGTAGAACTGGAGATATGACGATGGGGCAAAAATTGACCAAATGGAATGGACAATTTATTTTGGAATGACTTCAATATATCAATGCTTGCAAAGTGAAACGATTCGTATCTCGTTTAAACTTTATTACAGCTTCATAATTTTTTATTTTTATACTATTTTGACACTTTTCTGGCCCATGCAGTCAAGCGAAACAAGTATGAGGGATAACTATATTTTGTAAGACTCTTTATTGAGCTTTATGCAATGTGCATTCTAGAAAATAGTGAAAGGCATTTTCATTGCCGAAGCAAGATGGAGATACAACTGTTCAAATTTTGAATAAATTTGTATATAAACTGCTGGATCCCATACGCAACTAAGCAAGTATTATATTTTCTTTTCTGCTAACAGTTTAATCTAAATCATCAGTTTTTATTTTACTTTGTAACTTAGACTCGAATTCATCAACTGATTTGCGTTTTCTTGTTGCAACTGGCAGCTCATACTACAGTTTGACGGTAGATGGATAAAACGACTTGCTGAAATAAACAATATGTGCAGGTATGACAGTTTCGAACGAGAAGGAACATTATCTTTAGATCTACCGTGAACTGTTTGAGGCATTAGATTTTGAAGATACTGAGGTACAATTTTGTTCACTATTTCACATATAATGACTTGGTTCTTTTTTTTTCTTCGATAGGGGAGTCAATGTGTTTCGTCCAGTTTCAAAAATTATCTTCGTGTCTGGTGAAACGATGTGCACCAGTTACTGCTCGAGCAACTACCAGTTGCACATTTTCTAAATATTCTTCATCTCCTCTTGAACAATTTCCAAATACCACCTTAACATACTCCATAATTGGTGGTAAGGATACAAATTGTAAAGTTTCAAGAGAATGTCTGTCTAGTTTATGCTGAAGACTACAACGGGTGCAAACCATTTTCATTGCTCTTTTATACAGAAAACCAGAAGACCAATTTAAATCAGTTTTCAAAAAAAGCCCAAGGTGTTTATTTTCCTGTACATTTCCAATAATTTTTGCTTCATACTTTTATTTAGGATGGCACATACTTTGCCTTTTCCTGCTTGTAATTTTTTGTTTTGTCTTGTATGGATTGAATGTCAAAAGATAACCACAGGACAATTTAGAAACAGGAAGTAAATCGTCATTCACTTCTTCTACAGCGGTATAAGGGTTATCAACAGTAACATAGAGTGCAAAAAGAACGAACGTTTGTGTGTATCATATCAGCAATGTCATTTATGTTTATGTAAATGAAACAAAATGAGAGGTCCAAACACAGAACCTTGTGGAACTCCAGGCTTCAATGTGTCCGCAGCTTGACGCTACATTATTTAGTGCGATCCTTGGAGTCCTATTCTGAATGTAACATTAAAACCAGGCATCATGTTATCCTGTGATACCAGCGTATGCTAATTTGTGTAATGCAGCTGGATGGAAAACTCTGTCAAAGGCCTTAGATATTTCACAGAAGACAAGACAAGTTCATTTCGTTCATCAGGTGCTTTGCAAAATTGATGGTATAAGAAAATCAATTGGATGATCCCTCCATCATCAGGTGTATAATCAGACTGTTCTTCTGAGATTGCTGAATTATCCTAAAGAAATTGAAACAAGCTCGAAAACAGGCATTTCCAGGGCTTTGCCAAGACAGCTTAATAATAAGATTGAGAGATAATTATCACAACTATGAAAGTCGCCAGCTTTGTGAATAGGTATCCAATTGGCTTTCTTCCATTCAAATGGTTCTACCAGTTTTGAAATGTATATAGAGAGGGATTAGTTCACAGACAGAGTTTGAAATACAAGTGGCAACCTCTTTGAACATTTTTGTGCCGATACAATCTGGACCTGAAGCTTTACTGGCATCGAGGCTTTTCAAAATATCAAGGATCAAACCTTCCGTGATCACTTAACAGCTTAGCCAATCATCTGGTATGAAAGAATGTCTCGAAGAATACATAGGCGAGTCAACACGAACATTGCTCGGGAAATATGCATTTAATATTTGTGTCTTAGACTACCTGTCGGAATAAATGATGCCACCGTTTTCTATGGATAAAAAAAAGACGCCCATGATTGCTTTTCATGAAAAAAAATAACGTTTTTCAAGCAGCTTTACTTGCAGGATTTGCCGCTGATGATTTTTTGGCTTTGACGATCATGATACATCTCTCCCGACTTCCTTAAATCATAAATTTAAGTATTTCTTAAATCCTTATAAAAACGATAAGCCTTTATATTTCCAGACTTTTTGGCTCTTTTGTGCACTTGGGAAATATTTCCCTTTCAATACTGAAAAATGTGCTTGTCCAGCCATTGCATACTGCATTTACATTATCAGTTTCAGGACAAAAATCTCAGTTACTTTATTGAATTCCCTACGAGATTCTCTAAAATCAGTTTTGGAATATTCCCAGAACCTTATCACTCGAGACTGTCCTGGAGTTTTGTCCAGGACGAAACAGGAACGTTCGGTGGTATGTACTCAACGAGGAGTAAAAACTGATTATTATGATGGCGAACTTCTCCCCAGAGAATTTCAATGCCGGGTGACTCCAGACCAAACCTACGTTTTACACGTAGTGCCCGGGATGCACATATAAAGTTACTCCTCACTCTGGTCTAGGAACACGATATGATCGAATGATCTGCTGAAAATCAGGCAATTTGTCTTTATTGTTATACTGAGCAGGCGAGAGAAAGGTTTTAGTGATGCCATAATATCATGGCTATCTGTGTCAGACGTTTATATATCACGTAATTTATCCCGTGAAAGGCGTCTGTCAACTTCGATCGACATAGTTCATATCCGCATCTTGCTCACTAGGGCTGGGGTTCGTATGTAATTTACCCAAAAGATTAAAAGACAACGTTTGAAACAACGGAAATATGCCTGAACCTTTACTCGTGTGCTTATTTTTGTCATAACATAAATACAAATTGCGAATGGATTGAGTTTTGCAACATGGATTTGGCTTTGTTTTAAGGTTCATAAAGCATAAAGACAGGAAGAGACATGAATACATATACAAAAATGTACAAGTACCCATATTATCGTAATTACTTCTTATGATACAGTCCAGACCGTGTAGAAAAAGTAAATGTATCTCATAACAAATGGATAAAATGTTCATAATCAAGATAATTACAATACTGAGTATATGAAAATTTTATCCCCTTGTTATGAGATACGTCAAGAGACATTCATAACCACAATAGGAGTCAGTTGAGACAGCCGCAGGACTGTTAAGTCATACAAGGAAATGCATGCCCGCTTATTCTCGCACCAAAACTTGGACAAAAGAGATAATGGCAGCGTTGGGTCCAAAAGTGGATACAATGTCCCATGTATGACTCTTGCAGATAGTATGTTTGTATTCATACCAAATAATGTGCATGTGTATATATATATATATATATATATATATATATATATATATATATATATATATATATACATATATATATATATATATATATATATATATATATATATATATATATACATATATATATATATATATATGTATATGTATATGCTGAATAACGTGTATTTTGCACAAAAATGTTCTGATGGTCACAGTGCAATGGTCATAATTTGCAATAGGTGCAAGATATGTTATTAACGTGATTTGGAATATTTGTGATGATTTAGTCCAAACATAAGGAGCTCGATTCTGTTATACTAGTGGGCTCTTTAACATGACAAATGAGACAACGTACTGGCCAAAAGCCAATTAACGTTTTCTTATGATTTGTTTGTCAATTCAAACTATGGTCACCAATAATAATAATAATAATAATAATATTATATATATATATATATATTTATTTATTTATATATATATATATATATATATATATATATATATATATATATATATATATATATATATATATATATATATATATATATATATATATATATATATATATATATATATATATATATATATATATATATATCAGTCCCGCGTGCTCACTCGAGACTGTCCTGGAGTTTTGTCCAGGACGAAACAGGAAGTAAAACTGGGAGTAAAAACTGATTATTATGATGGCGAGCTCTTCATCCACACTCTTTTGTGGTGACACCCCTGTAAATTGTGCATGCCAAAGGAGGGTTACTAATACTCTCTTGCTTTCTGCAGAAGAAATGTGCAAAAAAAAAATGGACAGCATTGTTTCCTAAACTCGTGAAACATAGAGGGTCAATGCACCCAGACGTGTACATCACAGCCGATTGGCCAAGAAACCATTCTGATTTTGCTACAGCCTGAACATGAGACGAGCTCAACTTGTGGCGGTATCTAAAATTGTCTTGCATACATGTATAAGATAAACACTGTTCTTTAATTTAGTACTGAAAAATCTTGGCATTTTTCCAAATTTTAGACGCAATGGAGAGTAAAATTGAAAAGACCCAGTGGAGGTAAAAAAATTCAACAATTACAATCGTATACTCCCAGCAAAAAGGGGAAAAGAATGGACAAAATGTGAGGATCAGCTTACAAACTTGCCTACAAAGACAGACCTTTCCCTATCTGTAGCCAAAACACACACAGGATCCACAGGTCCTTCCAGGTCAAGATTGATACACTTTATACTTGCATGCATGTGGTGGACGCAGTTTTTTGTTGTTGTTTTTTTTGTTTGTTTGTTTTGTTTTGTTTTGTTTCGTTTTGACTTTTTGTTTTTTGCTTCAATGTATGATAAATCTTGTATGTGTACCTGTTGAGGACGAATAAAGATATATATATATGTATATATATATATATATATATATATATATATATATATATATATATATATATATATATATATATATATATATATATATATATATATATATATATATATATATATATATATATATATATATATATATATATGGTGTCGAAGGGAAAAGCTCCACCAGTTTGTTTTAAATATAAGAACAGAATATGCCACTGTTACAGTAACAATAATCCTGTTCAACTCCGCTTATATTCCGCGACCCAGTATCATAAATGATACAGATGGCCCAAATTAAATAAAAAAAAAAAAGAAAGGCCGGGGAAACTGTTGATTTGCCTTTCATCTCAACTCTTGTTAAGAGAACTGAAATGTAAAGTCCACCACATGCCCTCTACCTGCAGTGGTGAGCCCCCGGTCCCGGTTGTATCCGCAAAAAGTCATTGCCTATGCTCAGGCTTTCACTTTTTGAAACACTTTCTCTCTTACCCTATCCCCCGCTCCAGGGCTCAGACATTTCCCATGTCCTATGCACACAGTCACAGGAGCCCTGAAAATGGCTAGCACCTTTCCATCCACAAAACCTGTCATTCTAGTTGACTCTGTTCTCCTTTAACTCTAACATTCCATTTCTTTTCTCCCAGCACCTTGACATAAAGTTCTGTACAATTTTGACCTCTAGCTTTCCTCCCGGTAAACCCTCTTGTCAAACCTAAAATCCATACTGCACGCTCTTCTTCTCCTAAGCGCAGAACTTTCTTTAAGCGCTAACAGTTATAACCATCATTCTGCCATTTCCTAAAAATATTTGCCCTTATCTCTCCATTTACATCACACCATATCCACCACTGGTTTACCGTCTCATCTGCCTCCTGTGAACAAACTCTGCACTTAGCATTGCTACCAGGAGTCCATTTCTGTCTTCTCTTTTGCTAAATTGATAATTCATGTCCTACTCTAAAACAAAAGTTTGGATTTTGTCCCTCCATCCCAGGATGAGCTTTTCTTCGGCTTCTCTGAAGCCTTGCATGCCTTTTGTGTACTTTTTTTGTCTAACTCCCTTTTCCAGTCCTCTTTCCATCCTTTTGTCACTACCTTCCCTGTAAATGTTTTCCAATCCTCAATCACATCATAACCTTTCAAACCTTTCTGTTAACTTATCTATATCTTTGATCCATCTTGACTGTTATGTAACAGCTTCATTATATATTTTCGTCCCCCCCCCCGTCCTCTCTTACTGATTGTAAATATCCCCAGTACTTCAACTTTGCTTTGGCAATTCCATGCTATCTCTGATAAGACTGCTTTTGTTGCTGTACAAGGTGGTGTTTTCAGAATCCATTTTCTCATTTCAGTCTGTGCTTTCTCCATACCCTGGATACCCCCACCCCACCCCTCTTCATTTACATCATCTAAACCATATGGCATTCCTGATATTCCTACTCTATCCCACAGCACTCGTGCGGTGGATCCTCTATTAAAACTGTTTATTATTGTGGCTTTTATCATACCCTTATTATCATACCTTTATTGGTTGTTTTTATTTTTACTCCGAGATACTTATATTCATCTGCCTCTCCAATATCAATCAGCTGCTATGTTCCCTCTGAACCCGTGACGGTAGAAGTTACCAAAGGTACCTTCACAGGTAATACGTTACATCAATAGCATGCTATTTTATGTTCATCATGAATATTTGCAGTTGTTTAAAATTATTTGCTTCTCAATGAATAGATTGAAAAGCACAATTTTCGAATTGCTATCTAGGGAGTTTTACGTGGGCGGTGCCTTTGTAAGTTGTGCTTGAAAGGTTGATAAAACTTCATATTGATGTGTTCGTTCAGTATGATAGCATGTGTGGATCAGATAACCCTCCCCCTGTTACTCCCTTACTGTAAGCACTGGAAACATGCCGTGGCACCTGTAGAGAAATGTTGCATATCGCAAAGAGTAGTCCAGAAATTCAAATTGTGCAAATTATGGCAATGTGAAATTTTAGATCCAAAATAGTTTGGAAACTATAATAAATAGTGATGTAATTCGAAGTTCAATTCATTGGTTTGCCCTGTAGATAAATAAACCACAAACAAAAGTTACTAGGAGCACTTTAAACGTTTATATATTGATGAATATCTTCAAAACTATTTTAGGTAGAAGTTCCCTTCCAACTTTGAATCATAGGTTTGTGCAGTACAGTCGTATCCAATGAACTGCCAAGAAAAGTTGCGGGATTTTTATTTATGATACATAGGGGCACTTGAAAATAAAATAAATGAGAATATCAGCAGTAAATACTACAGGTAGGGATACTGTTAATACTTTAATTCGTGGGTGTGTGATGTAGACGCATTCAGTGAACCACAAACAAAAGTTGTAGAATTTTAATTTATGCTAATAAGGAACATTTGAAACATTTGAATATTAAATATCTTCAACGGTATGACAGGTAGAAGTGCCGCTCCAACTTCAATTCATAGGTTTTTGCTGTTTGCTGTAGGCACGTCCAATGAAGCACAAAGAAATGTTTAGTTTGTAAATGTACTCTAATTTGCGACATTTGAACGGTTTAAATATTGAATATTTTCGAATATACAATAGACAGAGTGGCATACTAATTTCAATTGTATGTTGATGCTGTTACAGAAAGAGGTACCATTTCACCTTCAACGCATATGGATAGTAGGCACATCTAATGAAGAATGACCAAAACTTATAACATTTCAAATATGCAAATTTTGAAAACTCACAGACAGATTTCTTGTCAAGAAAATATTCTTGTCTAGTCCCATTGTGTATTCTGGTGTAATATGCCTTTCATAATACAATTGTAAGAAGCATTTCTTATGAAATGGAAGTGTACCAATTTGTACAATACACTGTCACATAACCTTAGGAATCCTGGAACTCAAGCTATATATATTATACATATACATATATATGTATACACACACACACACACACACACACACATACATGTATGTATGTATGTATGTGTGTGTGTGTGTGTGTGTGTGTGTGACGCCAAAACAAATGAAAAACATGAAAAAATGGCTATACTTGATCTCCCTCCTATACCCTCACCAGTGGCCCTGGATATGCGCTGTCTCTATGCATTCGTGGTCACTAAGTTCAAGGAGGGTAGAGGTAGAATTCTACCCTCCTTGCTAATTTTCATAGCATTGCGTAATTGTTTTTTTTTCAAGAAGGGTCACCCTTCTTACGGTCGAGGCAGTAATTCTGGTGTATTTGCGGATCACATTTTATGAGGGGGATAAGTAATCAACATATTGCCAGGAAGTATATGAGATTTATAGCCACTTCTTTTGCAAAAATGCAACTTACTGTGGTATATTCGTTTGTCTAGTCCAAAAATGACTGCTTTTGAAAAATTGAAAGAACCACAGCAGAACCAATGTTAGGTATATCAACATAATTTCACTTTAACATATATGTCCCGATGAAATGACTATTTCATTTCCTATAAAATCAGAAGTTTGTCAGCAGAACAAAAAGTCTCTAAATCCTGGGTTCGGTTGTCAGAATTAACATGATAAAGTTTAGCCACACAGCCGTCAGTTTGAGTTGCTTGAATACACATAATGCTTTCCAGTCATTTGCAAGCTAATTTGACCCAGACTGTAAAATGAAAGTTTATTCGCTAAAATTCCAAAATGAAATGTCTCAGTAATTCCATTTGATTAAATATGTTCCCCTTTCTCCCCAACTGTAAAAGCTCTTAGTTGAATAGTTTTTCAATTCATTATGACCATTAAAACAATGTTGGAAAATACTTATTGTTTGCTATTAAATGAAGAGTCATCAATCAAACTTTCATGAATGTTGATATTGGTTCATGAAGTAATCACGTTAATACTAGTCAGTGTGTTTATTTTAACACTTTCTCCTCGATAGCGATTAAAATTTCATAATTTTCTTTAAAATAAAAATTTTCTGGTATTCAATTATTTGTCATTGGGAGAAATTTTCGATAATTCACCTCAGAGCTACCAGATTTTCTTTAGAGAATGGGTATAGTCAAATAAGATAACTGGAGAATCTTGGGTTGCAATTACAACAAATAATGCCACCTGCCGGGTCCAATTCATGGCTATCTCATCGACATTGGTCTATGCTGTAAATGAAAATGCCATTGGATATAATAAGGAACAATAGGCATCTTTATATTCTAAAAATGTAGCTTGTGAATCCCTGAAAGTGGACATTGATTGTTCACAGTCCTGTGCTTTGGTACCATAAAGGGCTCGTCTCCCTGTAGCCTGATGACATTTTATTTTATTTATTCGTTTACCTGGTCGGTGACGAAGCGTTGGAGAGACGCTAAAACTATGCTTGATATCGCCTTTGAAAATGAGATTTGTGTATCAGAGTGTAAAGTGTGCCTCACACTAGTCTTCTGCCAAACGTACACTGCTATTTGTAGTCTTGCCCGCCGTTACCTTATGGTTGGTCCCTGAGCCATAAATATGATTATTTGCAAATTTGTACCAATCAAGGGTACTCGGGCCGCTCTTAATGCTGTGCAGGATCTCAGTTGCACTTGTACTTAGGCTACATAAAGGTATTCGTGCACAGGCACTCACGGACAACAGATTGTATGTGCAAAATATCTAAATCGTCATCTGCGAGTCATTTGTCACGCTCTCGACAGCGATATATAATATGTATACATATAAAACTATACGAGGTAAGAGAATGGATGTCAACACAAGTTCAATTTCGGGTCGGTAGTTGTGTCTTAAAAGGTTTTCCTTTGTGACAGTAGACTGGTGTGACATTATAGAGATTTATTTATTTATTTAAGAATTTCTTTTCCCTTGGCAGCCCTTTCAGAGCGCAGTTCTGTTCTTCCAAGGGACCCAGCATACATCTAAATGAAATAGGAGGATAGTGTTACATATGTACTTCAACAGTTATTAAAACTAAAGAAATCTCAAGTGTTGATACTAAGACTATGAATAACTAAAGCTACACGAACAGGACACTAGGTAAAAACGACCTTTTTAACTAAAACTGTCAATGGAGAGTAAAACAAGCTGAAACTGTCAAAATCAGTTAACAAAGTGAGATTTCTACAGACATTTAAAATCATATACATTATCACATGGCCTAAATAAATCAGGAAGGCTATTAAAAATGCAAGCACCATTATACACAAATGAACGTTTAAATATTGCTTTCTTCGGGTGGGGTACAAGAATGTTTCTTTGAGCGGCATAGCGCGTTGAGGAGTGACTAATCTCGTCTAGGAAATTAAGCTGATCGCACGTATAGTTAGGTGCTTGTCCCTGCGTGCACTTAAACATTAATGTTGCCATGTGGAATTTCCGTCTCTCTTTGATAGTCTGCCACTTTAAATCTGTCACAATATATTCTCCTCTGTAGTTAATGTAATCATAGTTACCAGTCACAAGTCTTGCCAAAGCATTCTGCAGTCTCTGTGCACATTTTGGAACTGTCTGTTAATATACTTTATTTCTTTATTGAGGATGGGAAAAATAGCCTCTGACTAATTCAAATTATTCTCCTCGTGTAAATACAAAGCAGCGTGCATTTGTAACCCTTACAAGTGCAAGGTGAGAAAAAAATAATTAAAACAAAAAAACAAACAAAAAACTCACACACATATTACCAGTAGTTAGGGAAAGAATCAATATGAGTGTGGAATTAATATATGAACCGACTTAGCAGTTGTATTAACATATACATGTGCATATGTCAAAACACAAAGATTACAAGGAAACAGATGGGTGTTCAGAGCACTAAAGTCCACTCAATCGGTTTAATAAAATGTTCAATCTACGTGGCCCATATCTCAGATGGAGCAGTTTTGAGGGAAAGTAGATTATTTTGATTGAAGCTTTGAATATTACTCAAAGATTCATTCAACTTGTAATCCAGAGATTGCCCACAATTATAATATGTTTATCTTCACTTTGGGCCATGGTGTTGTTTTCTAACATAGCATCGTAGTATATACTGCCGGCAAATGGTGGCATGTATATTGAACATACAAGTAAAGGAGACATATCATTTATTTTTGTTTCAACCCAACATGCCTCAACACCATTTACTTTATCAGGAGTCAAATCATTGGGATGTTTGACAGCTAAATCAATTTTTGTACACAAAAGAACACCCGTCCATGACGGTTTTTGTCATTTCGAAACACATTATAACCACCGATATGTATTTGTGCATTAGAGACACTCTCATCTACCAAGTTTCATTAACAGAAAACACATCCGGATTGAGTTGATTATTAACTTGCATTGTACTTCATCAAATTTCGATGGTAAATTTCTAACGTGAATATGCATGAGGTGAAATTTATTACAATTTTTACGTATCTTTTCTTTAATGTGTCTTTTACATAATGTTGCTTTTGACCTGTTCCTTGTGGATTTTTCATACTTTCATTACAGCATGTAGCTTTAATATGAATGGTTTGGCCATATGCAAACTCATCATCAGTAAGGTATCTGAAAACTGTTTTATGTGTCGATAGTGTCTTGCACGGACAGCCTGAGATAGGCGGCCTTCAGATTTGCCCGGTCAACTCCTTATTGAGAGTTAATAAAGCCACAGGGTTTATCTTTATGTCCATATAAACCACATGTGGTACACTATGGAGGTCCGGGATGCCAACACTGTCTTTTCATATGGTTTGCTTCAAACCAGTAATGGTACCTGGGCACATCATTTTCACTTTGGGGCTTCAATGAAGCATATATCCGTTGTGTTTACCCCTTAGCGGTCTTTGTTGATAAAGCCCTGTTGATCTACCACTGCGACCATGGTTGTTATCATCACTGGTCATGGTTGAGCCAACACCCGTACCGTTTTGGTTTTTAGGGGTCAGTCTCCTTGGAAACCTCGCAGCCTGTTTATTCGGGAGTTTCTGCGTGGGTTCTACTCGTTGCCATCCTTTGGATGCACTATTGCTGCTGTTTTATTTGCTGAAATCATCATGAGTACACATTATGAAAATAAAAAAGAAAATATACATCAAACAAGACAATTTGTAAGTATGAAACAACTTTACACAGTAATAATTGAATTAACACCAGATTTCAGCTGGGGGAAGGAAACCCCATTGGGCTTATATTCCCCCCAACAGATGAGAGCACATTAGTAACTTACATCACATTAATGAAGAAACAAAATATACAATGCAGTGTAAAGTTATGAGCCCACTAAGAAAATAAAGATTTCCCATGATTTAACAAAAGGCGTTATTGCATGTCATCAAAGAGGTAATTTTTCACATATTTTTTAAACGTAAATATCGAGGATGCTTTCTGAATATAAGTTGGTATGTCATTCCAAATCAATGGTCCGTGATACGTTATCAGAATTTTGCCAAGATTGGTGCGGAATTTATGAGTATAGAAATTATTACTTTGTCTGGTATTATAACTATGAACATCAATGATGTCTGTAAAAAGAGTTCTGATCACACTTGGAACTAAATAATGCTTTACTTTGTACATAAGTTACCCAGTGAGATAAAAATCTAAACTCTGAAACGAGAGAATTTTGAATTTATTGAATAAAACGTTTGTATGTGCATTAAAACAAGAAAAAGTTATTACTCTTATGATATTTTTCTATAGCTTAATTATTACGTCTAAAGAAGTTGTATATGTGATTGTCCATGTGGTATAACAATAAGTAAAATATGGATACACCAAAGCGTAATATAACCGAATAGGGATATTTGTGCCAAAGCTGGATCTGACCTTTTTTAAGATTCCAACTATTTTGCTTAATTTTTTACAAATGTATAGAATGTGTTGTTTCCAACTCAAATGTTGGTCAAACCAAATGCCCAGGAATTTAAATGTACCCATTCTTTGTAATTCAGTACCATTAATTTCCAAAGAAAAGTTATCCATATTAGTCCTCCAAGTTTGAGAATGGTACATCATATAGTTAGTCTTTTCTACGTTTACTGATAATTTATTGCTTTGAAACCATTTCATAATTATATTTAGCACATTTGTTGTTTTTTGCTTAAGTGTATCCACGTCTTTCTCAGATAAAAGAATACTTGTGTCATCTGCAAATAACATACAAAACATTTCATCAGATGAATAACCTACATCATTAATATAAATTAGAAATAACAATGGTCCGAGAATAGGCCCTTAAAGTACACCACAGAAATGGTTGGAATTTCAGAATTTGTATTTAGATAATTGACATATTGCGTTCTGTCAGTCAAGTAACTTCGAAACCATTGCAGAGGAATTCCTCGAATTCCATAGAAAGATAATTTATCACACAGAACATCATGATTGACTGTGTCGAAAGCTTTGGAGGCATCATGGAACACATTGAGAGTGTGTTCCCTTCTCTCCAGAGCCTCCGATACTTTACATGCTAAATAACTCACAGCATATTCGATGCTAAAATTTGTCCGAAAACCAAATTGATAATCATAAAGGATATTCAGTCTCTCCAAGTAATTAACAAGTTGTTTATAAACAACTCGTTCAAATATTTTCAACAGGGCACTAAGAACAGATGTAGGCCTATAGTAAATGAAAAGCTCTGCATTACATTTTTTGCATATTTGTGTTACTCTCTCCATTTTTAAATTTTGCGGAAAATTACCTTTTTGAAGAGACATGTTTATTATATATGTAAGTGGGGAAATTATCAGGTCTGAGACATATATAAGCACTTTAGGGTGGATTTCGTTAGACTTGATCAAGTCTCACTGGACTGTCTTCCGTATTTTATTTAAAATCAACTTCATTGCAAAATAAACTTTTAAGTAAACACACGTCGTAGCCTTATTCTGTTATAATACAGGTAGGCCCTTAAACCTAGCTAATGGGCGTGGAACATGTCTATAACCAGATAACATTGACGCCAGATGATTAGCGCCGGGCAGTCTGCACTGTGTTTCTTATCACACAGACAAGCGAGTGGTCATAAGGCACCCCTCTTCAGAAGCTGTTAATTGAGCTACTGTGTAATGAAGGATTAATTGCAGTGCACCGCGTCAGGCGGAGGGTGTCCTGGTGTCAACAGCTGGAGGGAGACGGTCAGCTTTGTCTTGCTTGAGTGGCCAGTGACTAGCCATGCATTCACCGAAGAACACTTTCCACTCAACCTTATCGAAATGATAATGGGATTAGAACTGACTAGGACTCAATTAATCAATAGCTGCTACTGTTGAAACCGGCACGGCGGCAGTGTCGACCAGTTGAAAAAATATATAACAGTAGGACCTGCTTAATAACACTGTGCAGTTGGCATAATGTTATACAGTTAACTTTGTGGAGGGGAATATGTATCGCACTTCTGGGTAGGACCTCGGGATGGGAAAATAAGGACATACACCAGGGACTTGTGCAAGTCTAGGATTTTGTCAGATCCAGGACTACAATCTTTCAAAGACCTAATTATAAGAGCAACATCTTGTTTGACTACTGGTATAAAATAGAAAGAATTTGGGTAATTACCGTGCAGGTAAGATAGCGGATTTACATCAGTAGTGGGAATGTTGTGAGCTAGTGAAGATCCAATGTTAACAAAATATTAATTAAAGTCATCTGCAATGTCTTTTGGACACATTAGATAATCATTTCCACGTTTAAACCTATTTAGCATCGTACTTCTTTTTTGTTTACCTATTACACTTTTAATCAGATTCCAGACTTCAGTAAGGTTTAATTTATTTTGTTCAATAATGTCGGTGTAGTACTTTTTCTCCGCTACACGCATGACGTGATTTAGTCTATTTCTATAGCTGTTATATTTCTGCGTATTTTTTGCTGTCGGGGTTTGGCACTTTTTCCAATATATATTTTTTTTCTATCAATCGATTTAATGATTCCAGGTGAGAGCCAGGGTTTATTTGATTTGTATTTGAATGTTATAGCACATAATGGGATGTTGGCTTTGTATACCTTTTTTAAAGTCTGGTTCAAAAGTATACATAGCAGCATCAATATCAGTTATTTCATATATTTTACTGAAGTCAATGGAACTGATATCGGATTTGAAGTTCTCCAAAGTTTTGGAATTAATTTGTTGTTTTGATTTCTGCCCAACAGGAACATGTATATCTTAAGAGGTAGAAATATGGAAAACGGGACAATGTTCGAATATACAATTATAAATGATTCCATTGATAACTGATGAATCAATATCGTCAGTAAAGATGATATCAATGAGACTCGCAGATCTCTTAGTTATCCTGATTGGTCTATTGATACAAGGGAGAAACAAATTACTGTACATCAAGTTAATGAATTCCGAAGATGCTGTGTGGTTATCCCAGTGAAGCAGATTTATGTTGAACTTGAAATCAGCAAGTATATAGCATGTTTTCTTCTCGTATTTTAACTTTTCTAAGATGGACTCAAGTTGTTCATTGGATAAATTAACTAGTTCCCGGTGGTCTATCAATAACACCAACAGCTATGTTCGGTCTGTTCGAGACCTTAAATTCTACAAAAATAGATTCAAATGTGTCATTAAAAATAGACAAATCCTCGCGATTGCTATATGGAATATTATTGTCCAGGAACAACGATACCCCGCCGCCGTCTCTATTGGACCTGTACCTTTTTCTCATGATTATAGTTTTAAAGATTGTTAATTTCCTCGTTTGAATCCTTTAACCAAGTTTCGGTCAGGGCAATGAAACTAAATCTGTAGTTTAACGTATGAATGAATACATTGAGGTCGCTCATATGACTGGGCAAACTTCTAATATTATAATGTAGGAAAGAGGAGGACGACGGGTGGTTCAGGTTTTCGGTTAAACCATTGAAGGAATCGGCTATAAAATATTCACTATTGTATCGAGAATTTATAAATGGTGTGTCAGCAAAGAAATTGAAGTCTGGATCTGTGTCGTAAATAGGAATCCTATTTCTACCCTCATTAATTTCGAAGGGAATAAAAATGTTATTATTAAGTCGATTAAAGTCAATATCTGGTATGAAAAACCACATCTCAGAAAGTGTGTTTAAAAATTCATCATCATTCTCCATATGATTAAAAGGAAGTTCAAATTGTAAGCACTTGGAACAGATCCATGCTTCAGATACGTTTGGATTGTTATCTATACATTTTTTATGGTAGTGCTGTTTACAGGCAGCACATTTATACTGACGTAAACCCCTGGAACTTACAGTCTTTTCACATATGTGACAAAGTACCATGGATGTTAGTATGTAAGCTGGAGCACATACGTATATAAATTACCGCTTAAAGACGGACATTCACCAAAAAAACAAAAACAAAAAAACAAAAAAAAACAAAAACAAAAACAAAAAACACCCCCCCCAAAAAAACAAAAAACAAAAAAAAAACAAAAACAAAAAAACAAAAAAACAAAAAAAAACAAAAAAAATCCAAGATCATCATAACAAACATACATGTTGACAATGAAGAATAATATGTAAAGATAACCCAAATATATGTTTTTTCTTTGTCGAGTACTCTCTATAGACTCGAGAATCATGTAAGTCAGAGATAAATGATACGCAATCAGGATACTGAAGTACAAAGATGATATCCTTGTTGATACAGACAACATGTTGGTTGCAATACATCCATAATGAAACCAATTGAGCAATACAAACTGACTACATCTTAAATAAAGTGAGTACAACACTAAAGAATAATAGTACAAAAATGAACAGCCTCTATTTGGTAGCGTACATGGGGCTGTACTTACATGATAAAGAAGATACTTTGTAATCACTAACGAGGGAAAATAAGAACCAATTTGTGCTTGTTTGTTGTTGTATAATACTTTCCGACTGCATATTCTGGTTGAAAAATAATTAGTACGCGAAAATACAAAAAGGAGTGTCTCCAACTTTCAAGTCATAGCGTCTATTGTGGCCCTGGCGTATCCATAATGGGACTTTATAACTGTAATATTTTATTGCGTACTGCATGCATATCTTACCAATCAAGTGAAAAATGTTATACTAATGATATACTTATGAGATCAGGCAAGTTATACAACATATGCAAGCTATGTAATCTGAATAATGGCCACAAAAGTACAAAATGAAACGGATTTGTATTGACTGGACACATATGTAAACGTGGAAAAAAGAAGAGGATACCAATGTAGATAAGAATGAAGTTAAAGTATGACATTGTATACCTGACAAATATGATATGACAAAATCTTTATTCAAACTAATCCAATCCCAGGTTAGGTTGGGAATATCCGTATGTTCATTGTTGATGATTAAACATGTTCATGTATTCGCAAATTGATGGAGATCAGCGTAGGAATTGATTGTTATTTTGTTTGTGTTATCTTAGATCAAAATTTTCCCATCATATGACCAAGTATCTTTGATTTTATCGGCACGCTTGAGTGATCTTGCATTATATAGTAACTTTGTCCTGCATTTGGTGAGGTCGTCGCTGAAGTATATCCGTTCGCCAGAGGTAGAGACGCGTTTCAGTTTTTTCTTGTTTGTCATCATTCTTTTCTTAATCCGGTAAGAGGTAAACTTTACCAATAAGGGACGCACTTTCCCTGAGATCTTTGGGCCCGCGCGGTGAGACCTGTTTATGTCGTCGATGGTTAGGGGGGTTTTCAATGTATCATTGGCAAGAGACAGGACTAGCTCATCGGTGTCTTCGTTGGGCGTTTCTGCGATCCCAGTAATGCGGATCGCATTTCTGCGACTGTACTGTTCCAATTCATCGTAGCGCAAAGTTAGGTCGCTGACTTGTTTCTGCAATGAAGTGATTTTTTTGTCGTCTTTTTTGGCAATTTCATCTTGCAGAATTTTAAAATGGTGGCCTATTTGAGCACTGATTTTGTTGGATAATTCCTCCGAGTGCAATTCTGTGGCTTTTCGCAGTTTTGCAATAATTGTTTCGTCACTGAGAGCTTCAATGAATGCAAAAAATTCATCAGTGTTTGTTATCCCGCCAGTATTTGCACTAGTACTCCACTCCTTGTGGTTTGCCCATGCTCAGATACGAAACGTATTGTAAGGGGGTAATGTAGAGGGCAGGTCAACTTGACACAGTCACAGTAATTGAAGTGCGCCGAAACAATCAATCTGTTGCGTATAATTGGTTGCGTAATGGATCTTAAGGGTTAATCCATGGAACGTTTGCGTTTAGTAACTTGAGACTCTTGAAGATATCCACGGGCAAAAAATATTGATACCTTTTAGTTCCAAGAACACAGAATCTACATGTAAGCAAAAGTTAATGAAGCATTTCGGTGGCAGTTGTGATATATATTGTCCTTGTCTGTTCCGACCGATCCTGATTCAGCAAGTATGGGTGATGGCAATTAAGACACCACACTGTTTACTTACAGTTTCGCAAAAATCACATTTCCAAGCAAAACTCCAGTTTTTCCATGAGTAATATTCACCATCACGCTCTTGGGTACTTCACAGCTTGACACATCACATATTATCCCAGAAAAAGTTAGTTCATGGCATAAACAAAGGCATTTTTAAAGAGACCACGTGAAACGAAATGCTGTCAGATGCGCCCTCTGTGCACTGGTGTGACGGTTCTGATTTCGCTCATATGGAAACTTTTTAGGAGCACGAAGCATATCCAGGCCTGCTTCACAGTCAATATTCTTTATGAATTTGCATGTACCTTGATCTGAAAGGTGTAGTTTCTCATTCATCAGAATGAGAGGATCCACAGATCCACCCTTGTAAATCATAGATAGATTGTGGTTTAACAAACACACTGTTTTCCTTTTCAAACACCTTTTCAATTATATCATTTATTTCTCTACATCTCTGAGAAGCTATTTCATTATCCTCTCTAGGACAAAGGGATCATCCCTTATATATGCTATAAACAATGGAATCTTTATTTTCGCATGCTGCAATATAAACAAAGTTTCCCGTTTGTGTGTTCCCTCCGTTAGATTACGACAGATTCACACATGTTCACCGGGCGGGGGCCACGATAAACACGAGCAGTGATTGGCTCATTTTTGCATGTTACTCAATTTGACCAATCGGGTGATGTGTTGTGCGTCAGACGACATGGCCAAAGTGGTGCGCACACTCGATTACCGATTCGAAATAGTAAATTTTTCGTTTGAATTTGAATGAAGAACACCGTTTATTGCGATGAATTTGCCAATACTGTATCCGCAAATTTATTACGATATACCGACAGCATCCATGCTGGGTACGCAATTGATATTCATCCCATCACGGCATCAGAGCCAGAGGCCACGAGAAAGACGAGCCTGAAACCAATGCAACCATTTCATCTTTAAATCTACGCGGGATACTGACTCCTATAGTCCCAGAAATTACGATGTATATTTCACTGTAAGTCACCCCATGCAAATAGCTTACTTTTCAAGTTGCAAGCGACAATAAGCGGCAAATAAAATTTTGGGAAAATGGTTTGTCTAGGCCTTGGTCTATGGATTGATGAAAAATCATTTGTTTATACAGTCATTTGTACCAGCGCAGTTCCCACAGACCTCGGGTTTAGCTCTTTCATTCCTCACTTGACTCACTCTCTCTGTTAACTCTATCCCCCTGGCACCTCGTATGCATTCCACTTTAACTCCGTCGTCAATATATTCTGTGCGTCACGGACAATGGAATCCCACAGGACAAGGACACCCATAGTGGTTACAGTTTCACTTTCTTGTTTAACCACTTTGCTGTACATCTTATTACCATGATTACTTTGGCTGTTTTTCGTTAACTGTGCAGGTGAATTTAGAAAATCACCAATGATAAAGCTATTCTCAGTGTCTATTTCTTGCTGCAATACTTTCCCTTATTTAAGGGACACTAACTTCTCTTTAAGTTCTGTTTTCTCATTTCGACGGTTTAAGCATTCTGCTTCCTTCGCTTCAAGTTGTTTAATCAAATCAGAGTTAGCTTTCTGAAGAGTACTTAGGTTTGTTGAAAAAGAACGGAGTTCTTGGATGATTCAGTCCAATTGTCTGGATATTTTGCGACACTCTAAGCAGCACCATATAGCATGTACATCTTCATCTCTTTCACCGACACTACATAATGAACCCACTGCATGCATTGCAATACTCATGTACATAAAATATTTTATCGAACTCCCAAGGATGAGGAAATAAAAATATAAATAGCTACACCGAAATAAGCATAAACGGGAACACAAGACAAAACATACTAAATAGCGATACAAAACTCGGGTTGGAAAGAGAAATGAAACTCATTGAGAAAATAATTACAAAATAATGACAAGCTAACTAAGTAAAGTGTTCAGACAAGTCTAACAAGCTAACTAAAAAACTATACAGTATATGCAATAAAACACTATCCCCCAAAACGGGATGAAGAGGTGGGGGTCGAAGAACCAATATCGCCACTCGTCCACTGGCCACGAGCCGCCATATTATTTATTTTTGGTGTCTTAGCTGACCTTAATGCAATATCAAATTGTCACATGAACACAAATTTGTGCTGCATTTGGCACTGTTCCCTTTATTCGTCATCAACATATTAGATTAAGTGTCCTTTTCTTAAGTGCGTAATGACCTCGAAAAATCAGTCAAGGTCACATAACATATTGCAAGGCTTGACCATTCCCCTAATGCATATGTGGTGTACATTTTAGAGTTTCATTCCAATTTATTATGTCAGGGGCATCACAATAAAATCATTTCCTGATACACATTCCCTCCGTGGTCTTCAGATAATAGGTCAAGGACACCCACCTTATGCAATATCGAACGTTCTTGCGATGATACCCATTAATTTTGTGGTACTTTTAGTATAGTTAGCCTTGTAATTTCTCAACACGTCAAACTTAGTGTCCTTTACTTCGTCTTTAATGACTTGGTGTAAATGTTATTTTTAAATTCAGTCTTAATTTGTAATCAAAACAATAAGTAAAATGTACCTTCAATACATATGATGCAAGTTCCACTTAATGCTAGCAGTGCCGCTACCATGACTCCAGACGTCATAGACTTTTGTCTTTATAATATTCCTATAATGGTACATAGACAAATGTGCACAAGTCCAGACGTATTGACAATGAAAAAAATTCCTAAGGTGTATTCGCGACATTGAGAGAGGTCAGCGTCATCCATCTTATGCACCATTAATGTGTACATATAATACTAATTTATGGTATATTTTTTATCATTATCCTAATTCTTCCTCTCTTGTGTTCCTACCGTAACCTTGAGAGCGAAATACAAGGTACCCATATCATGCAGTGTCAAACTGTTATTTATGATACATATATTTATGGCATATTTGGTATTACTAGCCTTCTTATTTCTCGGTATATAGAATTTAGAGTCCTTTACTACAGTCCTTAATGAGCTTGAACATCAGGTAATTGTCATTCAAAATTTCATTGACCATTAGCCCAACGTGTGTTTGGTGTAAATTTAAAAGTTGTATCTCAATTTCTCATCAAATAATGAACTTTCTGCACTTCTTACACCTGTAATGCTAGTTCCACTTCACACCACCAGGGACATCGTCATGACTCCACACAACATATACTTTTGTCTGTGCAATATTCCTGTAATCTCCTGAAATTTTGTTACCTCTGTGACCTTGGGAAAGTAGAACAAGGTCATCCATATTATGCAGCATAAAACTTCTGGATATGATACACATCTGTGGTATATTCGGTATCATAAGCCATATTTTTCCTCAACATATCTAATTTAGTTGTTTTCAACACCTTTTGGTCCATATCTTTTGTAATTCTGCCGGTGGCTCCATTGAATCTCGAAGCATTTTCATCTTTTAGCCTGATCAACATGCCTGCCAAGTTTCGGGATGACTCATGAAAAATTCTCGAAGAATAGCATTCTTAAAATTTTCACATCTTGACCCATTTTATACTCTTGGTGGCGCCACCAATATCAAACGTGACCTAGATTTTCATACACTTGATAAGTCAAGGGGTTACCTTTGAAGATACACTGTGTAGGTTCTGGGCATTTTTTTTTCTTTTTTTTTTTTTCTTTTTTTTTTTTGTGGGGAGGGGGGGGTTCTGTTTTATGTTTTTTGTGTTTTTGTTTTGTTTTATATTGGAGCATGTTTACGCTTCTAGGGTCCGGCCATCAGTCGGCTAAGCTCGTGGAGGCAAGTGTATCAGGTGTTTTTCCAGGCGACGTATGCGCAAATCGATCTGTGTCCACATATTTAAAATCTTAACTTGCCCATCGCACACACATTGTTACGCCATTTTTTTACTTATTACGCTGCTGCTTAAGGATACTAAATACATGCGACTCTTTTTGAAGAAAACTAACTTTAGAGCTTGATAAAGTATCATTTACTGATGCAAAGACAGCGAAAGTATATATTTGTAGGCTAGTATTATCATGAACTATAGATACGTGCATAGCTTTGTCAAGTTGAAAACAATCCAACTTTCTCGTGTATTTTTTTGACAAGGTAGATTTTCAACTTGGCAAAGCGATTTATGAAATGAAACATTGAAATATAAAGTAAACAAGATATCGCCAAAATATGGCAAACTTTTTTTTGATAATATTGTTAGGAACCAAACCAAACCATTTTTACAGTTTTGCCATTTGTTTTGGAAGAGAAATAAACATAAAAAGTATAAAACCCAGCCATTTCATTATCACTGTGTTCTTTTTAACAATAAGACCGGGAGAAGTGTTGATCTTTACACCAATCTGTAGTTGATGACTATACCAACTCAAAAATAGCTACCATTGCATCAAATAAATAGTACCGTAGAAGGCTGTACAGTTGGTTTTTATTCAAAAATGGTCCCACGTATTTAGAGTCCTTAAACCGTGTCTTTTCATTGAAAAGGCTGTTCATTACTTTTTCATCTTGGGATCACGTTACATTTTAGTGGAGTGTACAAACCACACGCTTTGATATAAACACTGTCAGATGAAAAGTGAAAACAAATACCACGAGAAATTCCCTTCGTGGCGAGGGAGCTGTAAAATCTCATATACAGTCGGTCATTTCCATCTCATATTCGGCACTATATAAATAATCTAAGTGACTCATAGAGAGTCTCTGTCGGTCTCGTCAATTACATTATTTTCTCTAAAGTGTTGGAGCTTTTGTTTATTTCTACCGGTGTCCATTGTAACGCTCATTCCTTTTATATCAGTACACACATCGGAAAATGTCAAAGAAATCTTGGTCTCAAATGTGCTCTTATCATTCCTCGGCGTTTTGAAGAAGGGACAATTCTTCAATGAAGTTTTGTCTTCGGCGTTTTCCAGCGAAATCTCTGGCGTCCTTTTCCGCACCAATCTCATCTTGGCTTTTGCCAACAAAACTACCCCCCCCCCCCCACCGAGTGAAGGATAGAGCACGATTGTACCTCGTCATTTCTGGGTAAACATGTAGAGAACACCAAACAGATGAACGGGATGAAGGATGATATCCCCACAGAAAATAACATCGTATACATTTCTGCGTTTTGAAGTACTGAAATCACCAGTGTAAACAAAAATGTTGACCGCCAAACGTAGCCAAAAGAGTACTTATCCGGTGAAAAACAAGCAATTTATCATATTGATACAAGCAAAATGGGATCAGAATATTATGTCGGAACTCTCCAAGTACCGCCCATCACAACGTTTTATATCAGTTTTGAAGGGTGAGAATCCTTGGCATTTTTAGGTTGACATTTGTTCGTATATGATCTTTTGACCTGTCAAACGATGGAGCAAAGTGTGTCAGCGTGACTCGACAAAAATACTGTGCAAAATGGGTGTTATATCACGTATGTTTATGGATGTAAGGGCTTTTGGGCCTTTTTCGGAGAAAGCCGTGATATTGTTCTCCCCTGAGATCTTGTGAAACTATCAAGAACCGCGTAGATATATTCTAGACATATACTTACCTCAACGTTTCTCAGTATTTTTAGTTCCGCGAGCTGCCGATGGCCAAACTGCAGTCAAGACAATTTCGGAATTTTTCAGCAATTAAAAACCGACAATGATTGGACAGAGGATCGCTTCATTCAACATTTCATTGTTATTTCAAATGGCTTGGACCCATTTTTTAAAAACTGAATTGCATCATTCCGGATGTTTCATATTCCATTGTGTCATTGCTATGCTTTCGGGAAGAGTACCACATTGACATCTTTATTGAGTTCCATCTTCAAAAATTATATTAGTGCCCGTTGTACAGATACAACATTCTGGTATCAACTGTAAACTTCAGACTCCAGAGTAAATATAGCCTCCACGTCAAACATGAATATGTATATTGCATTGATATTAGGCATTATTAATTTAAGTATTAAACTGTACTGAAATAAGCGCTGTTGCTTAAAAAACGTTATTCAGGAAAAATATCTTCCCAATGTTGAATTAGCTTCAAGAGATCAGGAAATATTACGGTCCATTTTTATGCAAGCTGGCTCAACCAAACGTCTGTGTTAAACAAATAACCCATACGCACCTTTGCAAGTGAAATCTTCAATGAAAAATTGTTTACCTAGTGTGTAAAAAAATAAGGAAGCGTTTCTCACATTTACATCATGTTACCATCTAAAAGTACTCTTCCATTGAGGAAGGTACTGCTGAGCGTATTTTCAAATATTCCAAAAAATGGTTCAAGGTTGAATGCCGTGTACAACTGTCCAAGGGTGAAAAAAATCTAGTGTTAACTATATCATTGATAAACATAATACCCTTTTCATACCATTTTGTTTTTATAAAATATTGGGTCCATTTTGTACCGGTACGTTTTTATTGAAAGAGATTACTTCTTTACAAATAGCTACATTTTTAGTGGGAAAAAGCAAAACATGCGTTTGACCAATGAAATTAGTAAACATTTGCACTTAAGCTCAAATAGGAACTTTAAATCCTCCATTTACTGGCATCTGGCACATAACAAGGTTTTAAAGTTTGGTATGTTACTCCCCCATATAAATGTATCAGTTGTTTTCAGAACCTTTTAAATCGTGTCTGAAGTGCCAGATGTATTTGATGCAACATAAATTAATTTTGATATATATAAGGATTTTCCAATTAGAACTTTCTGTATAATGGAGAGATCTCTCATTTTCCAGATATTTAGGACGCCCTGCATCAATTTAAATTTCTCTTCAAAATTTCTGTTACACGTGACTTTCTAGTCTGAAACAACTTTTATGCACAGGGTTGTAAAGTCGTGTGTACACCATTTTGCAGAGATGTTACCTGGTTGGCTTCGAACATCGCTACCTATCCATATGAATTTTGTTTTATTGAGATTACTTTTTAATCCTCAAAACTTTTCAACGTTTTGTAAAAAGACTGATTTTCTAGATTCTCCGTTGAGGACAAAACAAGTTGTGTCATCTGCTAATTGGCTTAGTTTCATTTCTTGCTTGCCAACTTTAGTCCTGTAGTGTTTGGATTTCCTCTGTCTATTGCTGCTGCTAAAATTGAAAAAAAAAATAAATAAAAAAATAATAACGGCTCTGGAGGACATCCTTGGCAAACACCCCTTTGTAAGGATAAGAAAAGAGATGTAAATCTATAATATATAACACAGCTGCTTATATCCGAATACCTTATCTTTATCCATTTTCGGTAAGTGTCCGCCAAAGTTGAAAGAGTGTAATGCTTTGTCCAAGAAACTCCATTCCAATGGATCGAAACCCCTTTTCAAAATCTATAAATCAATGCCGGCATATCACATAAGCTGGTTAACTATATGATATCTAATTTGTTTTCTGATATTTTTGTCAATACACCTACCTTCAACAAACCAGTTGGATTTAATTTAGTACTAATTGATTTTTATAAGTATTTTTGTAATTTTATGGCCTGGATTTTGCCAATATCTAATAATCCACATTTAATAATGATAAAGGCCTCCCATTCCCAAACAAAGGAAGGTTTTATCCTTTTAAGGGATGAAAGAGATATTACCCATCGTCTATGATCCACTGATAATAGACCCTTTTCGAAAGCAAAATTTGATTTGTCAGTAACTAATTGTTCTATATCAAACCAATTTCAAAAACTCTGCAGAAAGGCTGTCACTTCCAGCACTTTTATTATTTTTGAAATTTTTAAGGCATTGATACATTCGTTTTTGGTGATTATACCATTTCATTTGTTTGAATCTTCATCAGATAATTTTGGAATAAATTTATTGTTAAACAAACCCTGGAATACTGGTCTTTTATTTGTGAAGGGTAAATTTTAGTTTTGTTTAAACATATTTATTTCAACTGGATCGCCAATGTCACTAATCGGAAGTTCTCCAGAACATGGAGTGACACACAAAATATGTATTACAAAACACACAGGACAAAACATGAAGACAGTTACCCAATTAACAAAGAAGCTGCACACATGTTTCAGATTCGTACCCCGCATACAGGACTCAAAATAAAAAAGCCACCATGATGCAAAACAAAGAAAGATAGTTCACTACAGGTAGAATGCACACATATATATGTATACATTGTTCACAATAATACAGACCAGAGGTAGGAAATTTCATAGACACTTAAAATAGATTTGTGTAAGTCAGCGACTAACTCAATTGACATGACTGCTTATGCATAACACAGCCAAAATATGAAGCGTCTTGTGTCTACGATGTATCTGTGGAAAGCATCACAAATTTGTATGTTGAGGGGAATGGACAATGCGTTGCTACCAAAGAGAAAGATATGAGCTAGTCTGTCACTCGCTGTGTGTATAATCAGATTCTGGTGAACGCCGGGAGCAATAATGGGGATGACGGAGTTGAGAAGTTTAATTCTGCAAGTTGAATACTTTGGACAAAAGAACAGAAAATGTTGCAAGACTTCAGTGGGGTAGGAACAGGAACATGTAGGTTGTGGGATGATGTTGACTTTAAAGAGATCAAAGTTAAGTCTTGAGAATCCAAGACGAAGCTGGGTATGACAAATGTTGGCAAATCTGTATCCTTGGGTATAGTGAACAGGAACATAGTCCACTGCTAGTAGAGTTGCTTTCAGTTTTGATTTAAATATTTGGAAGGAAATTGAGTCTCTCATGTCAGAAAGAAGATTGTTCTACAACTTAAAAGTGTCAGGAAGAAGGATTTGTCTAAGCGATTAGTTTTGCAATTATTGGGACGTATGGAGCTAGAGTGGCGAAAGTTTCAAGCATTGATCGTTGGAGGAATTAGTTGAGAGAAATAGGAGGGTGTTAAGTTGTGATACATTTTATAAAGAAGAAGTAACTTAAAGTACGTCCTTCTGCTGCCGAGTGTTGTCCAACCAAGTTCACGTCGGAGATTGGCATGTGATGTGTGTCTCAATGCACCTGTGCATATTTTAACAGCTCCAAACTGTATGAATTCAATAAGATCAGAAAGGCCGTGACCACAGTTGTCAAAGAGCACAAAACCATATTCAAGAATGGGTCGAATCATAGTTAGATAGAGTTTGATCAGAGCTTTGCGGGAAAGTTTATTTTTAAATCTACCCAGAAGGGCAATTCGCTGGCTAGCTTTGGTGGTAATGTGAGTATTGTGAGCATGCCAGGATAAATTGTTACTGAGAGTAATGTACCAAGATGCGTGTGTGAGTTTGCCTCAGGTATTTCAGAGTCTCCGAGGCGAACGGTGGATGCTGTGGTTTAACAAGTTTAGTTGAAAATATCACAGAAAGAGACTTTCAAGCGTTAAAGATAACACGCCAACTTTCCCCAGTCATATATGATGGAGAGATTAATGTTCAGGTGATTAGAACCTTCGATGGGGTTATTAACAACTTCAAGTAGACTGGTGTCAAAAAGTCTGACATCACATGTAATATTGACAACTAAGTCATTAATATAGACCAGAAAGAGAAGTGGGCCCAAAATGGAACCCTGGGGCACACCAGCTTCGATACGTAGCCATGATGAAGATTGGCCATGAATAATCACTCGTTGGAATCGGTTTGAGATATAACTATCAATCCAGGCTACAAGATTATCAGATATGCCGAGTTGCCGAGTTTAAAAAAGAGGCCAGGATGCCAAACCTTATCAAAACGCCTTGAATGCATCTAGAAACGCCATTCTGGCTTCTTTGGACTGTTCTAGACCGTTGTAAATATTGTGAATGATGTACACATGTTGATTGGCATTGGAGTCATTGGCCTTAAAGCCAGAATTTTTGGAAGTGAGCAGGTTATTTTGTGTCAAGTATTCATAAAGTGCATCAAAGACCAGTCGTTCAAACACCTTTGCAACATTACAGAGCAATGAAATAGGACGATAATTGTTTTTAATCTGTCTGTAGGCTTTTTTGAAGACAAGACATATGTTGGATCTCTTCCAAACATCGGGAAAAAAGAAATACTAAGAGAAAGTTGAAAGATTTTTGTAAGTGGTTTATAGATTGAATCAGCTGTCTTCCTAAGTAGGATATTCCCTATGTTATCTGGGCCTGATGCAGAGGATAGTCTCAGGGAAGATAGAACTTTCTTAACACTGTCTTCAATAATGGTAATATTGTGTAAGCGTGCTTCAGTTCCGAACGTGAAATCAGGCAGGGGTGGGGCATCAACATCAGGAAGTGTTTTACACTGGCCGGCAAAGTATGAGTTAAAAATTTTACATTTTTCCGTGATACATGATGCGATCTAATTGTTATCGTCAATGATTGGGGGTATATCTTGGTGAATTTTGCATCCCAGGACAGACTTGGACAAGCTACACCATTGTTTGGGATTAATGTCTTTTTCATCAAGTCGAAGCTGCAGATTAGAAAAGTAAGAGGAGACAAATTTCCTTATTATGGTTACAACCTTGTCACGATATTTTTTGTAGAATTGGTATAACCTGTCAATCTTAAGGTGACGGTCGTATATATTGGGGGCGGGGCTGGTTGGATGCTCTCTTGATGCGTTTCCGTGCACGATTACGACGATTCACAAGGTTGACTAGAGATAAACCTAAATGGCTGTCCTCATGCTGGGAATTCCAATAAGAGCACCTGTCGTTGAAATCGCCAGTTACTATTAAGATGTGAGGGTTGCATTTAATGGCAGAGGAGATGGAAAATGCCAAAGACCTGAGAGATGCATCACGGATTTTGGCAGACTGGCCAGGTGGACGATAGTAGTTACCAAATAATACCTTCCCGCGCTGGGTCGAAATTTCAACCCAGACGCGTTCGCAATCTATGTTTCCATATCCGGGCGTCTTACGCACGGTATAGAGGAGTGAGTAAGTGTCAGAACCCCTCCACCTCTTCCCGTTGTGCGGTCTGTACGATACGGAGGTTGGAAGTCGTCGATGAGAAGGAGGTGATCGGGGAAATCTTCATCTAGCCAGGTTTCAGATAATGCAATAATATTAAAGTCACCTGATTGGGCCAGAAGATGGATCTCGTCAAGTTTACCAGTACTTCCCATGCTGCGAACGTTAGAATGAAAGAACTTCAGGTGATTGTTTGAGTTCAGAGTGGAACCGGGGTTCGCGTGAACGTCGCTTGAAGACAGGAAGAACATGTAAAGGAACAATGTAATGTGTTTTACTCAGGAAAAAACACAGAGGAGTGTGTTTATAATGTAGAAAAGCCAATGAGGAGTAGGAGCATATTATTTGGTTTTCGACGCGTGTACCTGGATGGAAGTGTACCATAAGAGAGATATAATTGTTCGAGAAAAGACCAATGGTCATTCGGTGTTGATCATTGCCGATGCCCATTTTTTATAAACCAAAGTAACTTAAGAACGGCAAAAATACAAGTACTTGTCAGAAATGTGATATTTTGCCCATCCATAACAGCGGATTCAACGGAAGGTGTAAAGAAGCACACAAAACCATATAATTGTTTCCAATCTGTCATTTGCGTGAAAGCTTTGGGTGGACTGAGACGAGTCAGCTGCTTTATGAATGTCGTTGAGGGTAACAGGGTTACATGACATGTAACAAGAAAATACACAGACAATAAGAGATACAAAGATGCAAAAAAAAGTAAAGAAGTGAAAATATTTGTTAAATTTTAGAAGAATATAATGATATATAAAATTTTTCGTGCTGTAAATTTTCTTCGACATTTTGCAATTTCCCTGCCATCTATTTTTCATTAACTGGTGAGGCTTTTATGTTTATTATTTTGTTTTTTAAAAAGACAGCAAAGACTTTGTGCTGTCTTCTTTCTTTTTTGCACCACCTTTTATGAGATATTATCATGACACTGTTTACTTGTTTGTTATATGTAAAAAGAGTGCAAACATTGATAGGTATATTTACATATCAGTGTATATTGAGGAATATGAAAACTAGAACAGATAAGTAGGTAACAGCATATGCCTGTAATGACTTCTCTGCTCGAGGAAAAAGAAAATTTAACAATTGCTCACAATCCATGGACCAGGGACACCATAATGGAAACAAAGGTTAAAGATAAAATTGAACAAAAAGCATGAGCACTGGGTGCTTATCATTGAGTATCGCGGTATCACAGCATTCATTAAAAAAAGTTGCTGTTTAGCATGAAGAAGAGATGCCAGGCAGTTATCATGGAGCACAAATACGATATTGAATGTGAAGATGCACAGACTTTCTCTGGACAATACTGTGATAAATGATATGTATCATGTATCAGTTATTGTTTGTTTGAAAAACTTCATTATACCCACCTGTTCATTTTAAGCATGTGGAAACACTGATTAACTTCATGTGATAATGCATTATTGGTACATTTCATTTTGAACTTTTCTTTACAGTTTTCAGCAGGAACCTGTTTTCACCGAGAGGGCAATACTTCTTACCAAATGTGTGATGAGATGACACAGACTTTGTTTACCAGAGTGCATACTGTGATACAGCGATACTGCATGATAAGCACCCTGTGATATTATTTTTTGTTCAATTTTATCTTTAAACTCTGTTTACATAATGGTGTCCCTAGTCCATTGATTGTGATCAATTGTCAAATTTCTTTTTCCTCGAGCAGAGAAGTAATTATAGGTAATATATACTGAACCAAACAAATAACGCAACCCTTAAACTTTTTAACTTAAATATTTATTGTTACTTTCATATCACAGAAACAAATTAGATCCATATTCTGCAGTCTTTTTGGCATAACATGTGAAAAACAAAAACTTGAAACTGTCAACGAGGGCGCGACCAGCTGGCAATAAACAGGGCAACATTGATTTGTAAAGTTCACAAATTGGCATGTCCACTAATACTGTGTGTGACCACCATCAGCATCTGTAACTGCTATGCAACGTCGGCGCATGGATGACACTAGCCGCTGCACCATCTGCCGGGACACACGATCCCACTATTCTTGAAGAGCCTGGCGAAGCTGCTGGCGGTTGGCGGGCGCTGGATCCCGTCTCCGAACACGCTGGTCAAGGTAGTCCCAAAGATGCTCAATGGGATTGATATCAGGTGAGAAGGCTGGCCATGGCAAAACGTTAATTCCTTCTCCTTGCAGAAAATCCATCGTCAGTCTAGCGGCATGGGGCCGAGCATTGTCCTGTTGAAGCAAGTGGAGTTGGTGGTGTCTTAATGAAAGGGACAGCAACAGGCTGAAGGATCTCATCCCTGTAACGGGCAGCGTTAAGATTGCCTTCAATGAAGATTAGCTGGGTTTTGGCTGTGAATGAAATTCCACCCCACACCATCACTGATGCACCTCCAAATCGATCTGTTTCCAGCACACAGGCATCTGAGTAGCGTTCTCCCCTTCGTCGCCAAACACGTGTCCTACCATCTGTATGATACAGGGTGAAGCGGGATTCACCGGTGAATAGCACATCCCTCCACTGTTGATGGGTCCAGCGAGTATGGGCAGTAGCCCATTGTCGTCGGGCTTGCCTTCTTGCCTGTGTCAAAATTTGACCCCTGTAAGGACGCCTGGCGTGTAGATGGTGTTCTTGTAGTCTATTACGGATTGTCTGGGCAGATATTCTGTTATTGGTTCTGCCAGGTGTCTGGTGTGCAGTTCTAGTGGCTGGTCGAGTTCTGTTCCGCAGATGTGACACCCTGATGTGTCTGTCTTGTGCAGGTGTGGTTTCTCTTGGTCTCCCAGGACGCTGTCTATCAGCTGTGGCCCCAGTCTCCTGGGCCCGTATGCATAAAGGTGGTTTAGCTGTGGTTTAGCTTATAGGGAACAACCATGGTGTAAAGTCAAATCCGCATGCATAAAGGCGTTGCAAAGTTACCCCTGGTGTAAAGTTACACCTGGTTCAAGAATCCGTATGCAAGAAGGAAGTATAGCTTAATCCATGGTGTAAATGGCCTTAAACTACCCTAGATCTCTAAACCTGCCAGGGGGATAGTTCAACGGAGGTGTAAGTCCCAGTGGAAGTCTATTTCCTTGTATACGAGGGACCTGTTATGATATGTAACGTAAATACTTATAACACTGTACATTAAGTGAGTATTCATATATGATAAAATGTCAAATAGTCATACCAACAGTATGAAAGATCAGCTCCATTTCACATGCCTTGTGCTGTTACCTTGCCTGCTAAACATCCGTTCTTGGCGGTCTACTTCGCTGGGGGCCAACATAGTGTATCGCCCCAAAGAAAGTCTGCTTAGGAGGCAAGCTGTTACCATTAATAAACAAAATTGTACTGTGTGTACATTAGTCAAACATGCCAAATGTACGCACTATCTGAATATTAAATGTGTTTTCTCTACTGCAAATCTATACATGGAAATACTGTAATTACAGAAATCCACACTGTAGCCATTACTAGTATGAAAAACAATGACTAACAGTTTGCGTGAAACTAAATGTTTTATTGCCTGCAAAGCAAAGTTCCGTCTTACTACGCTTGGAAACCACGTATGTCTTAATCAAATGCATAGAAAAACAAACGTCAATAAATGTTACCCTTTATTGGTCAATGTAGCCGTCCAGGAAAAAAACAGAGATAAAACCTTTAGAATTATATTATTTGGCCTAAAAACTCTGGGAACCTGTGTTTGGCGCTTGTAACGTTAACCTCGGGAGTGAGATGCCGAACTCCACCTCAAATAATAATAATAATAATAATAATAATAATAATAATAATAATAATAATAATAATAATAATAATAATAATAATAATAATAATAATAATAATAATAATAATAATAATAATAATAATAATAATAATAACAATAATAATAATAATAATATTAATAATAATAATAATAACAATAATAATAATAATAAATAAATAAATAAATAAAATAAATAAATTAACAAAACTTGTTGCAGAAACTTCCTTTAAAATTGAAATCGTTTATAAATTTCGAGTGTATATATTGAAGGTCCGAACTAGAGTGACTGAATACCTGCATTGCAACCGTACCCCCCCCCCAAAAAAAACCCCCACGTGACCATGCTCCGCACTCCCTCTTCTTACTTCACCCCTTTTCCGTCACGTAAGCTACTTTATTGCGTTACACATTCAGAAAAAACAATTCCCGCTGTACTTCAAAACGCGGGAATATTTCAATCGTGTTCCATAATGCCTAATCCAACGCCGTTTCGCTGCTGTTTATTTCACGGGATATGCCTGTGTCGTGCATTTGGGTCACTATAACCTTTACCTTTGACCCCTCATATGATTTTACCTTGACCGTGCCTAATATTCTACACCCTTGCCCCAAGTTAGCCGGAACTTGGTCTGCTTTGCAGACAATAAAATATTTAGTGACTGGTCAGGTATTTTAACAGTTAGATGATATTTATAATGACTTCCACTTATTAAATCAGGCTAAGTTAAAATCTTAGTTTGATTCTATTTCCATTCAAAGCAATTTTCCAATGAAAGTAAAAGAATTTTGCCTTCATGTGTGCCTTGATCAGCGCAAGAACAATTCTGCAATAAAATGTTTTGCCTCCAAAGCAGGCCCAGGCTGCGTATTTTGTTTTCTCCGATGGTTTAAACAAATACATATAAACATACATTAAAAGTTGTGTTCGAAAGAGGTGAAGTTTGTTTCAGATAAGTTAAATGCGTTTCGTATATTGCATGCGAAAAGTTACTTTTTATAAACATGTGCAAGATGAAGACTTTCTGGCAAGATTTTGTTAGCAAATAAATTTACTCCAATGTTCAATCATTTTTTATTAAAATTTGCCCGCTACCTAGTCTCTCTGTCCGGCTAAATGCAATTTGATTGGTAAGTTATGCGTTACATGTCTTTTAAGTATAGTTGAAATATGACTTGCACAAGCCGAAACTTCTTGTGGGGTTAAAGGTTGAGAAATAGGTCACAGTGACCCAATTTTGGCACATGACACTCCGCCATTCAAGGAAGTGTCTCCACGCAACATTAGATTAGTGTGAGCCCAAGGGTATAGGAAATATGGTAACAGACTAGGCCCTACGCAAGAACGGACAGACGAGCAGATGGGTCTAAGTTACATACAGTTCATGCAACATATAAAACACATATTTTGTCTTAACTCATATTAATGATCAAAGCAAACTGTTTGGCAAAATGAATTTCAAATAATTGAACTATAAAATGACATTGCCTGCGTTGACATATTCTAAAAGTTAGTATACTATTCCTTCTTGAACAATGCTTCTAATATTATTGCGAAATGTGTGACATTTCCTCAGATCTTTTGCAATAATATTAGAATCTTTGTTGTAGAATGAAAAACATTTTTAACACTAGAGTCCACAGTCTACACATTCAACAAACACAAACAAAAACTAGATATCTTCAATACGAAACATTGACTGAAGGGTCCGCATTAATAAGGCTGTAATTTGCTTCAGGTGGTCCTGTTATGCCACAGTATAATCAGTGCAAATATCTCTTTTCCCGGCTCCATATAGTAAAAATAGCGTTCAGACAACGGATTACTCTCGGCGCCCACAATTTGTTTCCTCAATTATCCATTTTTTTAGACTTCGCAGAAGAATAATTTACATACAATTTCCATATTATTGTCTGTGAAATGAAAGAGCAGTTTTGAATTTGTTCTTGGGGCAAGTTCTGGTGACATAGACCACTGTACTGTGCGTCATCCGGTCAAATAAACACTGCAAAAGTTTCACAACAAGTATAAAAATAAGAAGTTAGTTTTCAATAGGAATGTGGTCCATTATGATGTGCATCTGTGAAAAAAATGGGAAAGCTGCGTTGGATCCTTTTGAGATATCATGACAACATCGTCCCCATGTGCACCACTCAGACGGCTTAAAAGATAAATACATTTACTTTAAAGTTTCACAAGAATTTTATAAATACAAAGAGGAAGCTAGTTTTAAATTGGAACCTGCCCATCATAAGATGGATCTCTGACAAAATTTGGGAAAGCTGTGGTAAATATTTTTGAGCTATCGCGGTAACGTCGACAAGACGGGCGGACGGACGACGCAGCTGACGACAATACCCTCCGGAACTTTATTTGCCGAGGGTAAAAAGTGCGCATACAAACATATGCAAAGTACACATTTGATGAAAGGTCATTCACAGAAGTGTATTATCTGATCAAACGAACTGTTGTTTATGAGACGATTAATTGCAGGATCAAAATTTTTGCCTTTTCCACAATCTACTGACCATTACATGTTTAAAAATGTATACTTTGCATATGTCTATTTGAATACTTCTTACAATATGCAGCCAACAAAGGGATAGCGCACTGATAACAGTGGGGCATAGCTAGACAACGTTCTTTTTTCTCATGCTGCCAATTCCCCTCCTCCTCTTTTTGGTTTTGTTGTCTACGCCTTGTGCAGCCATGGTTGTTGTGACTGGACTTGAAAGGGGGGTTATATGGGGCAGATAGAAATTTTTATGTTCTATTGAAACTCCAGTGATCACTTACATCATCGTGTTATCCATAACACAGACATATTTTGAGGATTAGATACACACATATAAGTTTATTGTTTATCATGCACAGATATAAAATCAGTAATATTTCCATGATTGACCACTGTGTGCACACTCAATTTCATTTTGACAAACATAATTCTGAAGTCCCTTGCCCCCCATCGTCACGTAATGCAATCTGTCAATAAAAGGGGACAGCAGTCACACGACTGTCCTCACTGTGCTCACCTAGGACAGGTCAGCTGGCCAGTGTCAGGAAAGGGGGTTAAAACTTGTATCAAGGTCTTCAGTTAAACAGTGGCGTAACTGCCCCGTGGATTAGTTACCCCAGTTATAACCACACCAGCTTTTATGCATACCAATTTTCTTACACCATGAACTGAGGGGTAACTAAAACTGTTTTAAGTTATACCATGGGTAAGTTACACCTCCTTTATGCATACGGGCCCTGGAATCTTGTAGCAAGTCTGGATATAGTGGATTTGTGGACTTGCAGTCTTCTTGCCACCTCTGCTGCAGATAAACCAGCCTGTAGCATGCCAATTCCTCTCTCCCGATCTACTGTTGATAATCGACCCATAGTTCTTGGAATACTTTGCCAAATGAATCCCATGCTGCCCTTTTATTGTCCGTGAGGGGCTACACCCAACCAGTAAAGGTGCAAATGTTTTAGTCATGTGGGTAACACTGAATCCTGCAGTTGTCCTTGATTCAGCACAACCACCAAACTTTGAAAGCCTCATATCCTCGCACACAGTTACGCTTGGGCTGATTTCAATGTGGCCTTTTCCTGTCCCAGAATCAAAGACTTGGCAACCTTAATTTCAGGTGTCAGAGACTTGCGTAAAATAGCCTGCTGTAGTCACTCTTGATTCATGACAATGACCCCATGGCAAGGTCAGGGTACTCGACCTTGAGGTCACACTACTTGGTGCATTATTTTAGACTGATTTAACAAGGGTTCGTATATTTCTGAACTTTAAATACAGTTCCAATGTGAAAATAAACCCAAATGAAAAAGTTGCATTATTTGTTTGGTTCAGTATAATTGGCTACCAACATCAAACAGACATTACTGTATTGGAACAGAAAAGAAAATATACGTTTCTGGAAAAAATGCGTCCTATTCAAGTCGAAATTTCGACTACATCCCTTCACCCTGTTATCGAAGTGATTCTCAATCATTTACTCCTTGTTTTCCATGTAGACACAGATCTAAACATTATGGTCGGCTCAGACCACAAACTCTCGTATATCTTCGCCACCCCACCTTTTATTCCGAGCTTCCCTCTTGACTTTACAAATGAGAGCCGGGAAGGTGCTCCACCCTCCCATGTCTTAACCTTTTTTTCCATGAATAACTTCCCTGCTTCCCCTACTGTGTCTTCTTCAAACACTTGAACATCCCATTTTTTCTTTAAAAAGTCAAACTTTTGTCCACATCTTCTACACACAGATTTTGTACTTAGCATTTAGATTCCTCTCTTAGTGTTTCCTTTCTTATATTGGAAACAACTTTCCCGCCTTTCTTCAATTTCAGGTGGAAACTGTTCATTTATGCTATAGTTTTTCCTTTCATATTTTTTCCGTTCTCCGTGACTTTTTCCTTGCTAACTGACGGATTAAAACTGACCAATATTGTTCTAGGCTTCTTGGTCTGAGGTGCCGTTTGCTTGATTGGGGCCTGAAGTGATCGGGTAGACTGCAAAATGCCCATTTTAAACTCACTGAGCCGTTTTTAGGCTTCCCACCTTTATGTTGGGGGATCAGTGCCAAGAAAATCATATTGTTAACTCGTGTCATTAAACTTACACGTGTTTTTAAATTGTTGGACGCGTCCACTAAATAATGTGCACGTGTCTACTAAGTAAAAGCACGCGACCATTAAAATTTACACACGTCAACTAACTTGGAGCACGCGTTAATCATTACACTAAATACCTCACACTAACCACATTCTTACTAAAAAACGCATCCGAGTCTTTATCCCCATAGTACTTGATAGCACACCTAATTCTGTAAAAGACAAAACAAACACTCATTCATACTCTGGTTTTTCTGTATACCTTAAATCATATTTAATCTCTCAATATTCCGACATTTGCACCGTTACTGATTGCCATGTCTGCAATCAATGATCAGATTATTTTGTTATTTTCTACCATTGTATATGTTTGACTGCTTTCATTCTCACGAAAAATGATTGTATACGACATGTTATGTAATTCATGTTTTCTTACCCTCATGTTTATTAGTTACATAATACCTTACTAACTCTCATTTTACTTTGTTATATTCTTGTTTGAGTAAACGATTGTCTTTTGGTTATTTGAAGTTATCTGGAGTTGCAATGTTGAAATTTTGTTTAAACACACCACAGGTGGCCCCAGAGTTAGCGGATCTATGCATTCTTAGCTGGGGTCATCCTGACCTCGTTATTGCATTGCTGTATTGTACTATGTTACTTTTGTCTTTTGGTCAAATAAGACTGCTCTGACTCTGACTCTAACTAATTGTCAAGGGGTTATTGTGCCATAAACCCCATCTATTATGCATGTGTGCTTGAATTGGCGGACGCGTCAATGATTTAAACCACGTGTGCTTCAAAGACACGTTAAGGATTTGAACCACGTGTGCCTATATTCACAGACACGTCAACGATGCTGTTTGACGCGTGAGATTTCGAGCATGTGTAGTATAGTGAACATGCATGAAGGTTATCTAATGAAAGCTGGTTTTACAACTGACCCAAGGTTCTTTGCACATGTGATCAATTTGTCGACCGGCATGACTGGCCGGGCGGTAATATTCGAACTTTTATTGCTCGAAGAGGCAATACAATTTGCAGGGTCCAGGAACAACTTTCGTCAAGCCTTTCCCTTGAAATAATTCAAGAAAGCGTTGGAATGTTGGAAAGCTGCCCAACTCAAGTCAGTCGCCTGGAGTGAACATTGTCATCTCACGAGTACGACAGGCTGACAACACTTCGTCAATACAGGCTTGCTTCCTTCACGTGTCCAACAAATTAACCACGTGTGTATGATAACTGGCACGTATTTAACATACCGTACTTGTGGCACTGTACCTCCACCAATAATGGCACTGATCTCCCACATACACGTCTGGTCTGGGACATGGTCAGGCTTACTGGACACCAGACTATGGTCATCGCAAGCATCGAAACTTTGCTGCCACATTCCTTCCAATTTTCGCTGAATTCAGTCAAAATTTTGCATTCACTGTGATCTTGTTCTTCTAACCTTGCCTCTGTTTTGTCAGTTTTTAAGAAAATCTTATTGATAAATTTTCATTTCAAACTTTATTCACATGTCTTCTCAGCCCACCTAGGACCTGTTGAGCCTTACATGCTGCGACCATGACCCCCCTTTGATAAAGAGACAGTTAGTTGTCTACTTTTATAGCATTCTTGTTTTTTTTTTAATGATGTTGATGATAATCGTCATTCAGATTGGTGACTAAACGGTACATCGTTTTGTTCACAACCTGTTAGTACTTTTTTTTTAACATATATACGTTGGCACTTAAAGTCATTAATTGATGAGTCCCAACAGGTAATGAATATAAAAAGAAGCGTTTGGTGCGACCATCCAGTCGTGTTAAGATCAAAACAAAAGGACAATAAAATTTTGAGAGTTTTGCAATGTTTAACTATTACGGATAGAATGTATAAGATCGCTTTTTTCTATTTCTGAATTTAATAAATGTGACCCACAATCAACTAACTTTAATTCTGATAAGTCAATGCTCTTTGTGTCCCATGTATATGTAAGCCTTACCCAAGTCAACGGGTCCCGAACCGAAACATTGCTATATTATTTCTATCAAACCTGAGTCAAATAATTGAAATATGCTTTTAAAATTTTCTTGTACAATTATTTCTTAATATTCTTTATATAAACACTTTCTGATCGAAATTATATTAAAGACAAATAAAACGTGATATTGAATGGTAAATTTTGGAGAACATTTTCATCATTGATATAGGCCTACGTTGGAAGACTGTCACTTTAGTACGTATGAAGGCCACGTCACGTTGCCCTCTACTCGAAACAATTTTTTTTCTGTTTGTTAGAAACAGGACGTGACACTGAAAAATAGAACAGTTGAGTTATTCTCTTGTTTTGTAGGCACTGTTAGCGTATTCTGCTCGTTCCCTTTCTTGTTCAACGAGTGTATCACATGCGCACGCTCGGATGACTGGGCAAGATTCATCTACTATGCCCCATTTGTGGTCATCTTCCAGTTTGGCTGGGCTACAACGCAGGTCTCTCACCTGTCACTCATTCCGCATCTTACCTCAAAAGCGACCCAGAGGGTGGAACTGAATGCAATCAGGTGACTATACATTGTTACATTATTTTACATATGCTTCTGTTTTTAAATTGCAATAATGTTAATGTGATTATGACGATAACTGCTGCTGCAGCTGATCATGATGATGATCATTATAACAATGAGGATGAAGATGGTAAATCCCTTGTGTGTGAGACTGCAGCTGTATATTTGCAAAGGAATACGTTTAAACACAGAAATACCGTAACTGCGGATTTATGAAGTAAATTCCGTGCAAAATTCAACTGCCTGATTCTATTTCAGATATGCCTTCACTGTTATGTCCTTTATTGTTGTCTACGTCACCGCCTGGGTGTTGTTTTCCATTCAAGGAACTGGTACACAGACTCGCATCTCAAGGGGGGATGCTCCAAAATTCAGGGTATGTACATGCGTCGTTGCATTCCATTGATAACTGGACACCTCATGAGCACCTGAAAATTATGACAAGCCGTATTGTGTTCAAATATGGTGCAATATACTAGAAAGGCATAGAGTACATTCCATTCAACATGCGAAAGCATCTAAGCTGGTTAGACAAACATGTATAGATTATCTGTTTGATAGCTTATTTGTGCAATTTGTTTTAAATATTTCTCACCCACAGAACGAAACAGAAGGAGCAGAACTCTTGTTAAGAAATGGTAATGGCTTCTTGGCCCAAAACTTCTGACCCTGCAAAGGAAAATCAATCTGCGCAGAGGTCTGTTTATAAAAATTTGGAAACAATACAAATTGAGTAATTGAGTCTTTTATCGTTGACACATCGCTTTATCCGATACACGTCGATATGTTACAAGTTCAGAAGCGTATCATACCCAAAAAAAAAGAAAGATCGAGTCGATTATATTCTCTTGCCAATGCAGTTTCAATGTCTCTACAATTATTGGTTTTCCAGACTCCACAGATAAACAAAGCCATACTAGTACCTAATCCTATACAATTCAGACAAGTGTATTCAATTAATGGTAACAGATTGTCAATTTTGTTAGAACCTGAATATTAGTATTGTATTCAAGCTAGCCACAAAAGTACCCTCTCCGGTACTTTCATACATACATTCATACATCAATACCTACATACAAAGAAACGCGCGAACATTCTCTACCATGACAGAAAACTCATAAAGGGGGGGGGGGGGGAAATCAAGGGATGTTTCTCCAAATACGGTCGGCTCTGTGTTCGTGAATTCAATGTGGGGGGAAGTGTGGCTGATGATGAACTGACAGAAATGAAGAACCTCAGTGACTTGGACAAGTGCGCCTACACAGACTTGGAAGCACAATCTTTCTGATTAATTGATTGATTGACCGCGCGTGTGCGTCTGACCACAAGACCTGTGTTCCCGTGCGCCGGTCCAAATGTCCATGAACTTTCTGAGATGTAGACGACGGTCGACCTGCTGTGCTCGTTTCCAGCTGGATGTCTGTTATCGTTCAATGAGTTTTTCAAACATTTACAGGAACTTTATCGCTTGTTACTATGGACCTCCCCCCTCCCTTGTTTTTTTCTGCTTTTTAATCGACATGTTGTATACAGGTGGTCTACATAATTTAATATTTAAATGCTATATAATATATATTTATGTACTTTTTATGTTGCTTTGGGGAATATTTCATCTGGCGACATATTAAATCGCCCTATTGTTTAGATGTCTTATATTGTCCGTTACTGACATGCTGTTATGCTATATTGATCAGTGATTTACCACAGGATCGTGTAATACTACACCAACTTTCCTATAAACACCACGTGAATCACATCTACTGTCATTTCTAGATTTAAGTCTATATATAAATTGCACGTCTTGTTTCTCTTATACCTGGCCTCAGATTTGGCTTGCAGTAAAAATTGCATCCAGTCTAAAATACTTTACATGAGGAGTTTGTGTCAAAGATTGCTTTCCGTGCTATAAGTAATTTCGCTTTTCTATCGCTACACGTTGTATATCCACACTATGTTTGAGTTATACTAGTCTTTTGCCAAGTTTTGGTCACTCTGCGACATTGTGTGTATACACGTATAAGTTACGTGTTGATCAGCTGAACACGAAGAGAACATATTTTAGTGGCACCGCAAGTCGGATAACTTTATTGTCCATACCATTTGCAGGAGGCTCTGTAGCAGCTCTTTATCATGTACCAATACCGTATTTTTTTATTTCTTCGGTAAGATTACAGTACATTACATCCAGCAATTCTATATTTTGTCGTATTATTGCACACAGTCAAAGTTACATTGTATGGTGAGCTTGCGTCTAATTGTGGTCACGGTGCTACATCGTGTATTTTCTGACACATTGCAGCAGCCTTGTACAGTATTATTTCAATATCTAGACTGCTATAGGTTGGCTAGTTTAAGAGGGGGAGCAAGGGGGGGGGGGGTCTTGATCACAGTTCACAGGAAAAATTATTCAGCTTATATGCATATTCATGATTCATGAGCAATGGTTTAATCACGAATCCCGAAAATTAATTTTATTGTTTCACAGATCACGGAAAATAAAAAGATAGGATCACGAGTCACGAAAATACCCTTCCCCCCCCCCCCCCCCCCGTTTAACACTCGGCTGGTGTTCATTTATGAAATAACACTTTACATACTGCTATAGGTTGGCTAGTAGTATTTTTAAACGAGAAAATATTCAATTGTCTTCTTTATGCTGATGATTTAATACTAATATCTGAAACTGAATCAGGACTACAAAATTGTCTAAATATTTTGAGTGATTATTGCAAAAATTGGAAAATGAATATCAACACTAAAAAGACTAAAGTCATGATTTTTAACAAAACGGGCAAATTAATTAATAGAAATTTCTTTTTTGATGGTATTAAACTAGACATTGTTAAGACTTATCTTTATCTTGGAATTCAAATGTCTTTAACTGGTTCCTTTGATGGTGCAATAAAATTCTTATGTGATAAAGCAAATAAAGCTTTGGCAAGAATAAAGAGGATATTTTTACTACGAGATAGGAATATAAAACTATACTTATCTCTATTCGAAAAAGTTATACAGCCAATTTTACTATATGCGTCCGATATATGGAGCGCTTATACTGTAATTCCGTCAAAAATCCTTGTACAAGATAATATTTCTGGTTACTTTAAAATTGAGCTCGAAAAATTCTATACAAAGTTTCTTAAATATTGTCTCGGGGTACATAGTAAAGCATGCAATATTGCAGTATTCGGAGAACTAGGAAAGACCCCTTTGTCACTCAGAATATTATCTTCTGTCTGTAAAAACTGGTTTAGAATCGTCAATATGGAGCAAAATTCATTATTATTTAACGCATACAAATGTAATGTTGACTTATCTCAAGCAAGTCAATCAACCTGGTTAAATTCTGTAAAAGATACATTTAATTTGCTCGGGCTGCAGGAACTTTGGGATAACCAAGATGATTTTTTTCACGAATTCCCTTCTAATCTTTTCCGTAATAAAACAGAAAACAAATTCCGAAATCAGTGGAAAAATGAAATGTTGAATCAAAATAACGAATCTAAATTGAGAACGTATACATCTTTTAAGACAGAACTTAAATTTGAACATTATTTAGATGTTGTAAAAAATTTCGAAACAAGGAGTAATATAACTAAATTACGCATCAGTGCACATAATTTACATATCGAAACAGGAAGACATAAGCGTCCTACCAAAGTTCCTGTTAGCCAGAGCGTTTGTGACACTTGCCAAGAACTTGATAATGAATTCCATTTTGTTATGACATGCACTAAATTTCAAAATCCAAGAGAAAATCTGCTTAAGAGTATACGCGAAATATTTTGTAATTCGGATGCTTATGATGTTCAGAGTATGTTTAAATTTATTTTGGTACTGCATGACACAGAACTTGTATACCTATTTGAAAATTTCATGGAAAAAGCCATTGCCCTAAGAGAGAAACCACTGCAATCATGTAACACCGTGCCAATTTGATGACTGCACTCTATTTTCATTTCAGGTGATTAGTGATTTATGTAAATCTTTTGTATCTATTGTACTGTACTGTGCTGTACGTGTCTGTACTGTTTTTTTTACAGTTTTCTTTTGATTGTGTGCATATTTTAACGTGGTTTTCTTCTTTTTTTTTTCTTTCATACTCTACATGTGTACATGTTGTATATTTGACATATTGCTGTATCTTATGTAACAGCGCAGTCAATAAAGATTCATTCACTTTACATACAGTACCCAAAAATGCCTCTGTGCCTGGATTACCCCATAATCTGCTATCCCACATGTGTGTATCGGAACACACAAGCCAATGTGCGACGGTTCTCTTTGATTTAATATAAAGAGAAACTTAAACCTAATTCTGTAAGCCCATGTACCGTTTGAACACTATCAAGTCCGATATTCTAAGAACAAAGTCCTATTCCGTACCATTCACTGAAAAACTGCATAGTTCTAAATTTTAATAGCAAATCAATTTATAAAAGGAACAAATCATATTCATAAAATTTGAAATTTAGAAGAAAGTTTTAGGCATTATAAGCCTTTATAAAATCGGGTCATCAGCGGGGAACCAGCGCAAGACTTGTTTCGGTGCCATTAATCCCCGGACAAGTCCTTCTGCTAACTGGCGGTACCATGTTTGCATTTTCAATACAAACATCCCGAGCTGATGTATAACGGAATAAAGCGAATATGATGCTCCTTTGTTAAAAGGCCTACTTAAAATGTAGCCCACATTACATACACATAATAAAACTACACCTAACATTCCTGATTAGGCCTACCAAAATTGAATCATGAAAAAATAAAGCCCACACTTACCTAAAGCGCTTGGTATCACAACAGACCCGACTAGGCCTACCTGACGGAGTGATCAGATCAAATAGATGTAATATTGATGTAATATTAGTCTATTAATTGAATGATCGATGAGTTGAATTTTTGACTCCAGTATGTTCTCGATCACGCCATGACCGAATCTCTAAAGATTTTTTTACTTGGAGCTTGGCTCAAAAGGAGGCAGTCAATCACTGACCCCCATCTGACCCGAATGAGGCGCACGCGATGACGCTCCACGTGGCACCTGTTTTGCGCACACATGTCTTTTAAACTTTTTCAATGTGTTTTATGCAAACTGCACATATGCAATTCTATGTGTGTGACGCACCACGTGTTTCGGATTGCTCGTTGGTGCCCCCATTGTAAAGGGGTAGATTCTTAAATTAATTAATTAATTGCTGATATACTTGCTAATTAAGCTATTATTACATTCTGAAACTTGTCACAAAATATGGATTGACCTTTTATCCTGCACCCATTTGTTTATAACTTATACTGATACTCTTCATTGTTCGATCGGTAAATTCCAATTCAGTAGTTTTCTCCATATATGATAATTTAATTGTGCGACTGATCTCATTGGTGCCTTATTTACCAATTGAATTATTGATTGTTACAGGTTACTTGGATACTTTACTTATTTATTTGACTACTTTTTTTCTCTTTTATCGAATTTTTATTTTGCTACTTACAAATGAAAGTAACAAACTACACAGTCATAGTCTATGATCAATATCTTGCACGGTGTGCAACAGCCTTGTATTATGTATCATATTACTATGTATACTTTGCTTTCACTCTGCAGAAATCACAGTCTGCTTTCATGTTATGGAAATATTCTATGTTGACTGGTTTCGTAATGGCTATATATTTAATATGTAGTATTACTCTCTCTCTCTCTCTCTCTCTCTCTCTCTCTCTCTCTCTCTCTCTCTCTCTCTCTCTCTCTCTCTCTCCTTTGCAGATGTAATCTGCAACGGCATACCCTAGTGTTAGCTTGATTGTTTGTACAATCCAGGCTCTTAATGCACATGGTGGCAATTTGTCACATCTATTTCCATTTTTTATCTTTTTTCAAATTTGACAGTCGGTAGCTGAGTAGGCGTCAGCTGCGCGATTGTATTGCTCATTGTTATTTGCGAAAGGACTGTACTGGAAACTTTTTCGTTAAGTGTAACATTTGGTAACATGGATTGTTTTGGCCTGTGTGTTCTGTATTTACATTTGGTGTGTGTCTCTCTGTGTCTGGATAACCCATTGTATTAGTCATTGTATTGACTATTTTGGCTTTCCAGAATAAATAAAAATGTTCAAATCAAATATAAAATAAAAAAACACGTACGTACGTACATGCATTGTCAGTTACAACGAAATGAACATGACAGTTTAATAAGTCAACTAATGACTTGTTACATGTCATGATAAGAGGAACAGAGAGAGAGAGAGAGAGAGAGAGAGAGAGAGAGAGAGAGAGAGAGAATACTTAAGTGTTAACATTCCCATAACACTATATTACCAAGGACTATATGACTACTCGTGACATTAGAAAGTGAATTCTTCACACCACAATGACCTTAATTGTGAAGTGGTCATTAGTCTGATCCCCTTCTTATCAACTTGTATTGTGTGAAATGGCTATTAGGCTTACCCCTCATTATCTTTCAGGTCGGGTCTCAACCGATGCTTGTCAAACTACAATCTATGTCAGGAAGCGCCGCAATTTCACACATATCACAGTCACATCCAAACGTTATGGGAACTCTTTCATTCCCTTTACTATTAAACTTTAGAATCTCCCAGATGATACAAGGCAATTTGCTTCTCTAGTAGATCCAAGTTGAACCATAGAAGTCCTCTTTTATTTGTTTTTCCTGTCCCTGGTGACTATACTCATGGCAAGAGGTTCGTAACATACATGTTATGCGCACTCAGGCACGTGTGGGGTTTTCTCGATAGAATTCTCATCTTTGTAGGTTAAATATTATCCAGACTGCGGCATGTGAATGTTTAAATTACATGCCAGCACATGCCAGTTCTCTTTGAAATGTCCTCTTTATTCTTACCATGGAGATTTTCTGTTTAAAATGGTTTGCAATATTCTGGTATCGGTTGCCCTCCGTAAGGTCTTGTCCTATGTATTATTCTCACTTGTGTGTGTGTGTCTGTCTGTCTGTGTTTCAGCTAACTTTTTCATATAGTGGGTGATATATTGCGGTTATTTTACACATGTTAATGATAATCCTCCCACCTGTCAGAATTATTCAAGATTTCGTTACTAATTCCGGACTAGTTTTATATTTGAAGTGGGCACTTTCTCCTAATTCTTTAGGATAGGACACGTTGATTCATATTCTTTTTACTATAAATTATTATGTCTGTGTGCCAACACAGACATGTTGTTTTTACCAGGAATTCTTTCCTTCTTTCGTTCTTTCTGTCTTCTTTCTTTCCTTTTTTTTACAGGCAAATTTGTCTTATATTTCATTTAAAAAGTATTACACATAAAAACTCCAAACTTGACATGATTATACTTCTATGTATGAAGTCTTGATTTTTTGTAAAGAGGTTCAACGGTTTGGAAAAGTTGTGCAAATTAGGGCCATTTGAAAATTTAAATCTTGAATATCTTCAAAACTATAATAGGTACAGGTAACCAATCCAAGTTCAATTAATATGTTTGTAACACTGCACATTTTTGTAATTTACATATGACCCCTAAAGGTCAAAGATATAGGTCAGTTGGACCTTTGAAATTTTCATCTAGCCATAACTCAGTCAATTTTTATCCAATTCTGATCATGAATGAATGAATGAATGAACTTTATTTCTGCACGAAATATAGTAATGGCATTATGAAGATCTGTATGTACAAATAAGGCAAACAACAAGAGGGAAAGAGGGAAAAAATGCACACAAGTACAATCAGCATCACAATAATAAGGTAAACAACAAGAGAGAAAAAACAATGAACACACGTATAATCAGCATCACAATAATGTGATGCTGCAAATGTCCCAATACAAATAAGCTGTGTCACAAAACTAGAGGTCATGTGGTGTAACAGAGGGATATATATATCATCTTGTACTTACAATTTGCCCCTAATTTTTACCGTTTCTTCAGTTAATTTGACCATTTCCATACACGTTTCCAGATCATCAGCAGTCATCAACATTATAGATTTATCTTCATGATTCAACGTTTCAAAATTGACAAATATATCTGACATATTTCTTAAAAAGATGTTTTCCTAATTTCAACAAATTTCTCACATTCCATAATGTAACGATACTCATTTTCGACTTTTGTACATTTAACGCACATTCTATTTTCTTCAGGCATTTTCTTCGGTCTTTTATGCCGTCCAGTGTCAATTGCCAAATTGTGTGAGCACTTATTCTCAATTTTGTGATTTTTTTTTTCAAATTTGTATCTTTTAGAACAATCAAATATTTTTCTTATTGAAATGATGCTTTGAATTTGGAGTAAGTTCTCAATTTTCTGTCCGGGTTAGACTGCAAAGCAAAAACTTTGTGCCACTGAATCAAAAATTTTTCTTTTAATGAGTCCTGAATCAAATTTATAGGGAAGTCACCAAATTCATCACCGTTATTCAACCAAATATTTTCGCAACCAATTTCACGCAATGTTATCTTAACAGTTCGTAACCAATCAGATTTATCTAATGGCATTTCACAATTACATCTGTATGATCATGTTCTACTCAAATCGTAGCTATTTTAACACTGCACATTTTTGTAATTTACATGTGACCTTCAAAGGTCAAGGTCATTTGGACCTTTGAAATTTTCATCTAACCATAACTTAATCAGTTTTTCTCCATTTTTGATCATGTTCGTTCCAAATTGAACCTGTTGTAACACGTCACATTTTTGTAATTTACATGTGACCTCTAAAGGTCAAAGATCTAGGTCATTTGGACCTTTGGAATTTTTATCTAGTCATAACTGGGCCAATTGTTACCCAATTTTGATCATGTTGGGCCCCACTTGTAGCAATTGTAACACTGCACGTTTTTGTAAATTACATATGACCTCTAAATGTCAAAGGTCAATGTCATTTGGACCTTTGAAAGTTTCATCCAGTCACAACTCAGCCAATTTCCATCCAATTCTAAACATGTTAGACTCAAATTGCAGGTATTGCAACATTGCACATTTTTGTAAGAACCTGTAACCTCTAAAGGGCAAAGGTCAATGCCATCTGGTCCTTTGAAAGTTTCATCTTGCCATAACTTGGTCAATTTTCATCTGATTTGGTTCATGTTGGGCTTAAATTGTGGGTATTGTAACACTGTACATTTTTGCAATTTACATGTGACCTATAAAGGTTGAAGGTCAAGGTCATTTGGACTTTGAAATTTTCATCCAGCCATAAGCTTAATGGAATATGAAGTACCAAAGGACAAAAGATGAAATATTTACAACTTTTGAAGGGACACAGACAGATATGCTTTGAAGCAAAGCTTTTCTAGTTGATTGCTGTTGCTAATATTGATTGATTGTACTTTATACAACTGAATTGCCCTCCATAAGGTCATGACCTATGCGTTATTCGCACTTGTGTGTGTGTGTGGGGGGGGGAGAGAGAGAGAGAGAGAGAGAGAGAGAGAGAGAGAGAGAGAGCCGGTCTTTTTTGGTATTTTGTAGGGCCTACTGTTTGGTGATCTGGTATAAACAAAACTAGGCTGAACTCAACTCAAAACTCGGCTCGGCTCAATTTAGATCATAGCAAATTTCAAGACGTGACAATCAAAAATGCAACTGTGTTGATGATTTGATGATTCCTTGCTTATTATGGCAACACTTGAACATATATGCACCAGTATATGCATCAATATGCGGAAAAATATCAAATTTCAAATTTCATGAACCTTCTCGAAGATGTGCGATGTGCTGTATCTCTGTTGTTTGTGTGTTTTTATTTTATATAAATATCACGTATATATATATATATATACACTGAATTTGTTTCCTGTTTTTTACCATGGTCAAATGTTACGTCAATTTTACCAGTTATTATTGACGCTGTGTCGTTTATTACATGTCACGACTGGGAGACCCAGACAGCATAATCTCCTTTGTCAATATATCGTGCCGCTCTGTCACGTCTCGGGGGCAGCGTAACCTTTTCTTGCGGAGGTCGCACAAAAGATGCTCCGAGTAAAACTGAAATAAGTGTGGTGGTTTTGATGTTTCTCTTACTTCTAAAAAAATAACAATGGATATCTGTTTGCAGCAATGTAGGATTGCAAACGGACTTGATAACCTTCTTATACGTCAGTCAAGCGTCAATGTTCCTGTATTCAGTCACACTGAACATACTTTATCATCCTTAGTCCTATTTGACATCAAGATACTTTTATTTCTCACTCATATTTTGAATTGTCTACAAAAAATTGATTCAATTATAGGTAAAGCTCTTGAAGTGCATGGATATTCATCACAATCCAGGGCCAGATGTACCTTTCTGTTTGTCACCTTAATGTTTGTATTATCAAAAGTGTAGGCAAACTGGATGAACAATCTTTCCTTGCCCAATCAGAAATTTTAATGTCATAACTTTATTGCAGACTAAAGTGGACAATACCTGTCCTTATGCTCTTTAACTTACTCATCGAAGGCTTACATTTACCATTACTGAAGACTTGACAACTATCACTATCATGGGGGGGGGGTGGGTGCACGAAAGAAACAATTTTCCCTGTGTGTGACAGAATTTAGAACCCCGAGACAATGAAAATCTCTGGATTGAGTCCCGTCCATACATGGATTTGTCCTTCTAGGGGTTCTGATTGACATCTTTTTGAACGGTTTGGTAATTCTATAATTAGTGGTTTAGAACTGAATCAAAAACATCTGTCGTGAAAGTCATCGTTACCGATGACTTTCACGACAGATGTCATGTTGGGAAAGCGAACCCTCCGAAAGTGAACTCGGCCCACGCCTTGTCAACTTCTGACTGAATAATTTGCTTCAGCTTATATGCGATCTCATCGATCGTAATGAACTTCCTGAAAGTCTACTTGAGCTTATGATAACTGACTCACATACATCCTTTGTTTAGGTACCCTGGCACGTAGTGCCACAACGGATCACTCTGTTGTATTTTGTACCATGACGTCTTGTCACCATATTGAAGGCAGAACAATAAACTTGTGTATTTTGACGGCTCAACCAAGGACGGCATTAAAAGATTTCCTTTTCGTACTGGTTTATATATATATGACCTCTTTAAGATGCAATCAACTGGTATATATATATATATATATATATATATATATATATATATATATGAATGACCTGTTTCAGATGCAATCAAATAGTCTATTTCATTTTTTTGAAATTTTCATCTGTCCAAAAGATAAAGAAATTATTGACCAAAAGGAATCAAGCCTGCAAAAGATACAAGGGTTTTGCTAAGAAACAGGGACCATATATTCTACACGATTCTCTCATTTAATTTAGAACGACTTTTTCAATAATACAAATTTAAATCTTACATTATATTGTATGTGCTCCCAAGGTCGACCAGGTCAAACTTTACCAAAATGCCGCTCACCACTAGACTGAAATGATGTTAACCCCAAATGATATTGCGGTCTGAGAAAATACATTCTCAGTTCCAAAACTTACTAACAATTCTTCCTTTTACTCTGAAGGCAAAACCAGCAACATAGAAAAATTATAATATTTCCAACGGGTATTTTGATGAACAATAAAAAGTCCTACACGATACTGATCCAGTACCATTAGCTTAGTTTTCATTACCCACTAAAGCACGTTTCAACACACTCCATATTGATAAGGATAGACAATGTGTTAAAAAACTGAAGTCTTAAAATTTGCTGTGCATCAGGCTGTCGATGATATTAGGAATATCCTTTTGAAAAATACAACACGTATCTCTTCTTCAGAAAGGAAATTGTCCAGTAACTGTCTCTCTACATCCTGTTTGCCAGATTTTTGAAAAAAGTCAATTGTCTACCCCTTTTTTAAAAGGATGACAGAAAATAACGGGGAATCATCGCCTGTTCTCTTTGTTCTGCAATGTTTTCTTTAGTTTTAGGCGTGTTATATACCTTTGACTGTTTTTAATGTCCTGCATGAGTACTCCATGTTCAATGAATTGTTGACTGGGGCTTTAAACCCAACGATTGCCTGCTGCTAATCAGCTCATTACAATTCGGTCTATGCATAAATTCACCAAGCCGGGAAACTTTGACTTTCACAATGGCCCAGAAGGTAGAAATGAGGCAACAGTGGAATTCCTTGATATTTCTAATGCTTTTGACCGAGTGTGGCATGATGATCCCATCTTTGTATCAAAACAACGTGGCATCCAGGAACCCTTTTTATGTTGGAGTTACTTGTCCAACATATTTCAAAAGTAAAACATCAGAGGTATGTCTTTGGCCTGGCTTCCTCTATTATTTTAAATGTTTATCAACGACATCACTGAAGACATGACTTGTAATATCAAACTGTTTGCTGACGATACTAGGCACACGTGCATGAAACAGATGCCTTGCCAAGTGCGCGTCATTCGGACCCTTAGCTTCCCCCTCCTCCCATCACGTGCAGCGCGTGTCAATGGGGATGCCTTTGTCTTATATACATAAGAACGTATGAAGAGCTTTGACGATGCGGCCAGCACAGGCTGATTTGTAGTGGAGAAAAAGATATGTATTAGAACTTTCAACACAAAAATAAACCTGTGTTTCCTTCTGTCATTGTAAAAAATTTTGTGTGGGTTCAAATGAAATTCACTTTGCACTTGCCAATATAGCGTTAAAATTCCTTTTTTTTTTGCTGTGCTCGTGGCAGACACTCCGTTAATACAACTGCCTCTACATTCACGCCGGCGTTTTGATGAATGCTGAAATCTCATTGGTTGATCCCTTTGTTGTCACGCTGGGGTCACGGTGTGCCCAGGCAGTTGCTCTGATTCAAATACACAAATAAATTTTCGCATGTGTACTTCAATACAATACAAGACATTGTACCCAAGATGCTTAGAAGCTACCACCTTGCATAGTTAGGCAGGGCCGTGAGATGGCAGACATTCTTATGTGAAGTTGCTTGAACAATTAAACAGAGATGGAGCATTTTCAGACGCAAAACACAGATTTACGGCTACAGACGTTTTAATTGTTGATGATCAATGATCAGTGAAAAGAGCCTTGATTGTGTATATTATACATATGGAAACTTGCGAAACAACTCCAACGCATTTGGAGGGATTAAAATGCTCTTTGTAAGGGACTTTTACCAACTTGGACCAGTTCCACATATTACATATTGTGATGATGGGGGTTACTGTTTTTATAGGGAAACATTTTTTTTACCACACATCCAAACACGTTCAAGCTGGTTGAATGGTCCCCTGTGTCCTGGACATATACTGAAC
>OZ026612.1:84910283-84977283 GCA_964020975.1 Hermodice carunculata
CCCAATGAAAAGTATCCACATAAAAAAATTAACACATTAATTTTGTAAGTTACTAAGTACTGTGTGTGCATATATGCATGGTTTGGAGCCTACATCAGGGTCATTCAGGACAACTTTTTAACTTTTGCTAACTTTTGCTGGGTTGTTACATAATGCATGTGACTTTTGTGCACCGAATATGGCTTCTGACCACCACTCCTATTGGATGGCTAAAATGACCTGATGTTTTCAGTGGCTTTAAAAAGGGATGTTCAGCCAAGAAAAAAGCCAGTGGTCTCAGGTGTGTTGAGGCGATCATGCCGCGTCTGAGCCAAGGTCAAAGACACCATGCTTTGGGGCTTGCAGAGGGTGGAGTCCCAATCACTCAAATCGCACAAAGAATGGGGTGTACTCGGCGCACCATCCAACGACTAATTGAACGGCAACAAGAAACTGGATCCGTAGATGATCGGCCTAGGCCTGGCCGAGAAAGAGTGACAACACCTGGCCAAGACCGTCACATCCGGCTGATGCACCTGCGAGACCGTTTCCGTACAGCAGCCCAAACAGCCCGTGAGACTCAAGGGGTGAATCACCGTCCTGTCAGTAGTTCTACTGTGGAGAGGCGACTGAGGAGCAGTGGCCTAACAGCCAGAAGACCTTACAGGGGTAACCTGCTGACCCAACCCAGAAGAGAAAGACGACTGCAGTGGTGTAGAGCACACTCCAGGTGGACTCGCCAGCAGTGGAATACCGTCCTTTTTACTGACGAGTCCCGTTTTTGTGTCAGCAGAGCAGATGGCAGAGAACGTGTGTGGCGCCGGACTGGGGAGAGATATGCAGATGCCTGTGTCCGTCAGGCAGATCGATGGGGTGGACCCTCTGTCATGGTGTGGGCAGGCATCAGCAACCGCTACCGGACACCCCTAGTGGTCATTCAAGGGATCCTCAATGCTAGGCGGTACATTGATGAGGTGCTGGAGCCGCACATGGTCCCATTTATGGAGCAGCATCAAGATCTGGCGATCTTTCAGCAGGACAATGCACGTGCACACTCTGCAAGATTAACAATGAACTTTCTCAATGAGAACAACATCAATGTCATGGAATGGCCAGCGTTCTCACCCGATCTGAGCCCTATTGAACATTTGTGGGATCAGTTAGGCCAAGGTATTCAACGGAGGACACCTAGGCCTACTACCCGAAACCAGCAGATCCAAGCTCTGCAGGAAGAATGGAATAATGTTCCCCAACACAGAATTCAAACCCTGGTCAGCAGTATGCGCCGCAGATGTATAGCATGTGTTGATGCTCGAGGTGGCCACATCCCATATTGAACAGAAAAATTTGTGTGACTTTCAAATAAGGCAGTTAATGACATTTTTTGCCTGTAAGTGACGTTAATGTCGGTAGAGCGTGACATTATTTTTACGCCAGAAAAGTGAATGCTTTGTTAAGTTCTAAGCACGTCTAGGTATGAAATGTTTCAAGTATAAACAATAAAATACTTCAAAATTGGCATGTGGATACTTTTCATTGGGGTTCAGTATATCTTGCTTTGCTGAAATTTACATAAGCCTATTTCTGTTGATACCAGATACTTCATTTTTGATGTTACTGTTTTTTGCCGTCACTGCATATATTTTTTCACTTCTTATGCATTTTGTATATATATATATATATATATATATATATTATATATTATATATATATGGTTCAATTGCAGCTTATTTTAGGAAAGGAAGCAACTATGGTATATACTAAGCAGCTGTGCTGCGAGTTATATAAATATGATAATATGATTTGTCCCGGAAAATTCTCGCCAGTGAATGTTGTTGTACCCAAGTTACGATACGCAGCGTGTCAATGGACCTTATATACCATGATGTTACTCAATCATCAATGCATACGTATTCATTTTCGACAGAACCTGACGTTTATTGTTGTTGGTGCTGGTACGTTGTTCACCCTGGTTTTTCACTTTGGCACCAGGGAGAAAGTACCCGTGCGACGTAGACCAAATGAAGAGCAGGGGCCTAGGCCTGCCACACCCAAACGGCCATCGGGCATGACATGGACGTGCTGGCTGAAAGAGCATCAGTTTTACCAGGTGTCAATCATGTTGTTTTCCTAAAATTAGATATGATATAGCTTGTCGAATATATTACCTTAAATGTCTAGGTGCATGGTTCGAAATAAATATAGAAACTAATCGTTATACATGCATAAAGTGATATGTCATTAAAATGTTGCTGAGCTTCATATTGGGCATCGTGATTAACCAAAATAGCAGTATATTTTGCACAACAATATGCCTCCTGCATACGTGAAATTTTGGTAATTTCAGTATTAGTAAGTATACTTGACACCTTGGCCATCATTGCTAAGAGCTCCATGTCTGGCTGAATTGCCCAGCACATTTGAGTGGGTTTACTGACTCTAATGTCCCTAAAAGCCTGACGGTCTCGGTGGCCCCATCTCTCGGTTCCTCTTAGATTCAGGGATCACTGTGGTGTGCATACTCCTTTCTACTTCATTCCTCCATGATGAGTGCTCAGTTGACATCACCTGGATGACGTAAGTGGGGTGGGCTTCTCTGGTGGTCGAGAGGGAAGTGTACTTACTAACAACGAAATTACTAAAAATTTCTCGCATTAGTTACTTAACGTTACCTCTCGACCACCAGTGCCAATACACAAACACATTGGACGATGGTGTAACATTACTGGCATACCTACCATATACGACTGCCAGGACTAAATGCCTAAGCCAGGAAACCCTCCTTACCAACCAGCAAGAAACTGCACTGGACCCCTTGGGAACTCCCTGCCAACCTGATAGGTGTACACAACACGGATGGATGATGCTACATCTCTAGTCCTGGAGATGTAGCAAGACCAATGAGTTCAGAATACTGGCAGGCATCAGGGGGCTGGTATAGTATATGGTTTCATGAGGCAGTGTCCAAAACTGGGTCTGCCCACTCTGTTCAGGGACACTGAAGATGACCACGCAATATGGGTGCAGAATAAGGTCTAGGCCTACTCTTGGTTTTCCGACCTTAAGAGTTCTACCAGGTCAAAACCCCAAGAGTGACATAAGCTGGAGCATGGTGATGCCCTGAGGGGAAGTGTAAGGACAAGTATAAGGAACCCATGCAAAGGAGCCTGCTATGCCAGCAATGGCATACATACCCTCTTGAAGCAGTATTAAGTCACTTGGTGAAAGTCATGGATGATCGCAAGCAGCAAGCCAGTGACGTTCCTCAGAGTGTGCCAGGAGGTATTAAAGGCTCCCATCTCACGAGCTCTAGCTGAAACTTGCTTTAAGGCCACAGACCTATCCAAAGCATTTTCTTAGGCCTTTAGGATCATCTGCTAAATCCATGAGGAGATTGTATTTCAGCAGACTTGCTCCTTCTGAAGGCTACAGAGGGGCAAAAGGAGGGCAGACCTCCAAGCCCTAGCACTGTTCATGCAAGAGAGGTACCAGTATAACACTCTCATCAGGCAGGCTCTTTCCTCCCTGTAAAGAGCCGTGTTGAAAGCACGATGGGTTAAACTCTTACAGGCCATGGAAGGATCCTGAACCACTTGTTTTTTTGCAAGAAACCCAAATGAGGCCTCAGGGTCACCTGAGAGTGGTCAGGTGACCATTGGATTTGTTCCGTTGCTAGAGCTTGCATCTCATTTCATCTAGCCCCAAAATCAAGTGGTAATAAAAAACAAATTTTTTCGCATCCAGCACTTGAGGTCCACCCATCTGGGGTCCTCTAGAGACTCAGAGAGCCACTTCTTCAGGGGCAGATGAAGAGGAAGTCTCCATCAGCAACTGCTGCTCCTTGAGGAGCACAAGTTTCGCTTGCCTCTCCAACAGAGGGGCAGGGTGCCTGTCTCAAACTCAGGGCGCAGAGGAACGACTAGTGTGTCAGTCTGGGAATGACCCAGAGGAGCAGCCTGCGGAGCCAACAGAAGGACCAGGAGTGCCACAGATGGCACTTAGGTTGTGGAGGGGGCCATCGACACAGGATCTAAAGGCTCATTACAGCTAGAGGGCACCACCACTGACTTTTGGTACCCTCTTCTGTTCTGCCACATGCCCAAACTTTCAACCCGCGAGCTCATGAAGTTGGTCAGGGCTTCGGTGTTGTAGGACATCTGGACTTTAGACCCAAGTGCTTGGTGAATAGGCCAGGGTTTTTGGATGCCCGCATTAGAATCTGTAGACTTCCATCCCGGCCTCATCGATTTGCACTGATAAAACTCCGAGAGAGCTCAGACTGAGGGGGCCAAGATCTCAGAAGATCCAACTTGCGCTTAATGCTGCTCTTCAGAGGGGTCCCTGAAGTGATGGGCTGAGGGGGACAATCTGTGCCCTGAGCATGTCAGCCTGCATCTGCATGTACCTAGCCATAGGCTCCAATGTATGGACAAGTCTTGAGTCACTGGTTAAAGCGGCACTGGTCATTGCCAAAGGTTGAGCTGGATGCTCTTAAACCCCACGAGGTTACCTCTTGCTTCCTTGCTTGCAACTGCATTGTCTCTTCATTATTCCCGGGATGGGGGGGGGGGAGGTCAGGTGTAGAGATGGCAGCCATCTGAGCATGTGAGCAAGCCTCGTGGGTTAATACTTGCTTCTCTGATGGGATCACAGGGGGCGACTCAAAGGATTCAGCATCCAAAGCCCATCCTTTGGCTGCAAGAAATTGCTGCATACGCCTAGCCTTGTCACTTTTCTTCCTGACCTGCTAGTAGAGCAGCCACTTGTCCTCTTCCCAATCAACACAGAGTTAGCATGTTTTCTCATGAGAGCAAACATTGCTAAGTTGTTGGTGACAACCAAAGCAGTGCTTATGGCCGTCCCAGGCTGCCAAAAAGTGGTTCTGTAAATTGATCTTCTTGCCTTTTCCCAACAAGGGAGAAGTAGGAGTTGTCGCTGGATCAACACCTACAGTTCACTGCCAAGCAGTGATTGCCTGGTGGCTACTGTCTTCTCTATCTCTGCATCAAGACGTCATGTTAAAATCTTGGTTTCAGGCTAAAACAACCAGCTCTACTTCCACATTTCAACAGGTATCTGTAGATCAGACATAAGCTTAGGCTCTAAAGAGTCCTGGACTACTCAGGAAAGAATTTTGCACAAACAAGAACATACTTAAAGCACTAGAACAATGTTTGTGAACAAAGGTTCACAGAGCTTCCAACTCTATTCAGCCACACCGTTCAGGCTTCCAAGGAAGAACAAAGCACATGGGAACATGCACACCAAGAGGTCCAAGAGGAACCGAGAGATGGCGCCACCAAGACTGTTAGGTTTTTGGAACAATTGAGTGAGTACACCAACTCAGTTGTGTTGGGCGATTTGGCCTGATACACGTGTCTTGACAAGGATGGTCGGTTGGTAACGTTACATAACTAATGTGTGACTTAAACAAAGATAACAACTGGTTCTTTACAGGTGGCGTTGCTGTACATGAACACACGCTTGGTGGTGAATCTGACACAGGTGTATATACCACTGTATGTGACAAACACCTTATCCCTACGCAAGGTAAAATTTCAATCTATAGTTGTAAGAATCTGATATATCAGTTTTTAATTGTTGGTTCTCATCACATCTGGTGCTCCCCCTCTCGGAAACAGCAGGATCACACAAGCAGTTAAAGACATTACATATGAGATACATTCTGATTTTGCTACATTCCTGTCTGTCTGTGCAATTTACATCAATGATCTATAACATCAGATCAAGCACTCTGAAGTAACTTAATATGAAGACAATATTGCAATTTTCTCTGCGTCAAAAGATATAATCATTCAGCAGCAGATCTGAGACTTACACATGGCAATCTTTGAATAAGCTAACACTGAAAATGTCAAAAACTAAATGTATTGAGTTTGAATCAAACAAACGGCTGTCCTTTGGTGGACACCAAAGGATAAGTGTAAGTATAGATGTTTTGGGACAGATCGATATCTTTAAAAGGTTCAGCCAAAATTATCAACATTTTCAAAAGTGTACACACCGTACTCGATGTTGATTTTTGGTTAAATATTGATCAACATTTTCAGAACTAGCTCAAAATGTACATTGATCTTGAACCAATCCCCCAGCGAACTCAATGTACTAATGTGAAAATGTTTATGAAAATGGCTGACCCCTAGCGATAACGTGTCATTTGACTTGTTCATTTTTGGGAACTATTTGGTGTCATGAAGCAAAGGCTTTGTTCATCTTGCTGTGGAAACATAGTTCACATTAAAACAACGTGATAAAACCACACGAAACAAGCAATAAATGTTCCCATATAATACCTGTCTGTCCCACAAACGTGGTTGCGGAGCTACTACCAGTGACTACTTTTCTTCCAGGAGTTCATAGCCATTGTACCGCTGGTGATGTTTGTGAGTGGGTTCGTGGCGTCATTGCTGATGAAGCCTGTGAACAAGCTTCTTCGTAGAAAGGTATTAGACGGTTTGAACACAGCTCATCTGTGGCGTGGGTTTGTCGCTAAGAGCGCCAAACCCAGCCAAAGTAAAGCTTATCCTCTTGGGACATGTCATCGTGATAGGTCACATCTACAATTCTCTTTCATGTGTTTTTTTCTTGTCTTGAAATTTGTCAAAAACATTGAAGCAGACGACATTTGACTACCGGCTGGTCTTGGCTGATTTTAGTGGAAAGGATCTAAGGCACTGAAAGTACAAGCTACGATGCATTAATTTTTTATGCATTTTAGGATCTAGGCCTCTGTTAATGTATTATCAAAATTAACAGTTTTCATTCCTACCCACTTTATCAAACAGTGAGCACATAATTATGTAATAAACGGGGAGAAACCAGTGTAATATTTCATTCTCCAAAATTAAATACATATGGCAATTCTTTATGATGCGAGGTTATAAAAAAGTAATTTTAACAGCCTTATGGGGGTAATCAATTGGATCTGTACTCTAATTTGTGCTTACTTCAATTATTACTTCATTCCTGTACATTCAGATTTGTCAACATGCATCTCAAACTCCCACCTCTAATCTCACATAAGTTTCTAATAAACACGTCGCCGTGCTAATATCATTGGTTGGTCTCAGAGTTTCTCAGTATCTCTGGAAAAAATGAACTGACAACACTCGACGTTTAGCATTGAATATTAGGACAAGATGTAATTTGACGACTGTAAAATTGAAAATCAACTGTCTTCATGTGCCACTTGGACTACGGGTGGATTTGCGGTTGCAATTCAGTGTTAATATTATTTCAGGTGAAATGCAAGAAGTTGCAGTGGATGGTGAAGGATAAATTCGAAATATCTCTGATAGCTTTTTCGCCAAGCAGAATAATATAAGTGAACATCGGTACCAGCAAAATCAAACAATGAACGCTTTTAAATAGCATGCAGTGAGTCATGAAAAGTGGATATGTGGAAGTTCGGTACATGCGTTTTAATTGACATGGATATTTGTATCAGTTTGGATGCATGTTGCCGAATATTGTCCCCAGATACATTTGTACTCACAATGTTAATTAATTGTATCAAACTATATACAGATTGACTTTGGGCATTCTCAAAGCTTAAACCCCTGTCTTTCCTCAACTTGTCCAATCAATAAGAGGATTAGGGTATGGATTTACCTTAATTGAACAAAAATCTTCTCTCTCAACTGCAGTGCTGCCTTAAGGAAATTGTAATTATATTGAGATGACAGAAGGTACCAAGAGAGCATCACCAGCTCAAACAATACTGACGGCTTACTCCATAAAAAGCCGACAAGTTGCTTTTTAAAATGTCAGTAGCTTCAATTTACCACTACCATCCCCCCAAATGTATAAAACTATCTTGGAACTTTGTTTATCTTCATGAAAACTCTCCAAAGTTCAAGAAAAAACTTTTCATTTGGGCATCTTTCACCCATAAATCTTTTGATCGTAAAAATAAAAACTGCAGGTAAAGCCTATGAAAATAACGTGGAAAACGACTAAAACCATAGATCCATTCATGTCAAACTCTCATTAAATAATTTGTGTTGACAATATAATCATGATACAAATTGTTCCAAATGCATAAAATGATTTAATTTTTCTGGGCGAGTAGACATCGTTGTTACTCCGATCCCGTTCATAATGCTGCTAACCAAAGTTGGAATTCGAAATTTGACCATGAGCAAAATTATTTACAGATTTTACATACATATATATTATGTCATTCAACTGACTAATTTACCTGTTTACCAACCTGCCAGTATGCCAGTTTTCTTGCATCTTTTGCTGCACAAATCTTGGTTTAGCATCCATTCATTAGGTGAAATTTCATAGGTATCTTGAATTAACGGAGTGTGAAACAAATTTAACTAAATGTATTTTGACTTCAGGACATTAGGGTGTCAAAATACGATGAATATAGCGAGACTACAAACAGGCTATTATATGCTATGTACATTCGCTTTGTCCGAATGTATACATTTCTATTTGGAGCATGGACTCAGTGCTTTCTAATATTTTTGATGCAACTAAAGCTTTCGATACAGTAGACTATGCTAATATTTTGTTACTACTGATACACAAACGCATAAATGCAATTATATTTACATTTAGTATAAAGTTAGTGAACCTTGGTACATCATATTCTGAACAATGTGGTGTTCGTTTTAACTGACAAGTTTAAAACAATATTGTTTGAAGCTTTTACTCCTACAATTATATCTTCCAGTCATTTGAACGATGAAAATGTCAAGCAAGTCAGCATTTAAAAACATGTTGGCAATATATGTGGCATGGCATGCTCAATTCAACAATATCTAATTTATTATAATTATCTATTATCATCATCGTCGTCATTATCATCGTCATGTGTGCCCTTATGTGGCTGTGATGTTTTGGGTTTCTCTTAGAAAAAGTTGTGTTGTGCAACATTCTATGGAGAAATGTCAGCACGGTATCCTAGAAACTTCCGTGATGATCTCATAACAATGTATTACATCGTATATAATATGGCTCATATGTTTTCAGCGTTATATTTGGGCAAACCCTCGGGAGACAAATCGAGTACATCCAACGTCAGGGCACACACTTAGATGCCCAGTCGGTTCATTTCCTTTGTCATAAGCTGACTTTTTTTGGGAAGAATCGTGTTTCTCAAAGGTTTCTCCACCATTTTGGAGACTCAGCTAGGGTGCTTGTAACCCTTGAACTATATAAGAGAGTTGAACTTTAGCAGGTTTTGTATGAATCTACCGTATACTTCAATAACACCAAAATCAATGTTTGTAATTTCAGTCTTTCCTCATACAGTTCACGAAACATTTTTTTTCTGAAAAAAGGTACAGAATTCGCCATTTCCAAGATATATGTCTATACGTCGGTTTGACCTATCATGGTCACTCAAGATCAAAAGTAACAACATCAAAAGAAACCCCATAGGTACTTTCCGTGTAGTGTTTAATCGTAGCCATGGCCATATGAGCCACCATTGCTTAAATGTTAGCTACTATGTCAGTGAGCCTTTCAAGGTCACCGAAGCTTAAAATTAACAACACAAAAAGAAACCCACAGGTACTTTTTTATTAGCATTTGATAATATGGGTCTACTATCCAAAATTACCGAGATATATGTCAGTATGTCAGGTTTGCTGCTATCTCTATTTTACAGTAACAATAAATATATATATTTATATATATACTTATATGTATATGTATATATATATACATACATACATACATACATACATATTTATTTAGCAGAAAGTGATAGCACCACCATGTGTTGTAAAAATAGGGTTGAGATCAAGTCCAGGTGCAATCCTCTTGAACAGAATCCAGTGTACAGTTTAGGATAGGTATGTCAAAAAAACCAAAATGCACAAAAATTCGTAAAAATGTAGAAATAGAAGCGCAATTCCACCTGCTGAAAAATTACGAGGCTTACATATTAATTTCCCACCATTACTGCATAACTGGTTGTCTTAGTTACCATAGTCTCGCCTAGCGAGATACGGGCTGCTGCCTGTGCGGGGAAGCGGGGTATTATTAAGAGTTCGGACATAAAGAATACTTAGTACAGGCGGGTGAAAATTTCTTCTTGTAATAAATTTAGGAAGCACTAAATTAATATGACTTTGGTATTTGTAAACGTAAATTTCCCCAAAGGACACTTAATTTGTGAGAAAGGGGTATCTGGCCCTATTATTGAGATGCATCTCTCGTACTAAGGTCTAGGGTCCCCAGATGTGTCCCTGTGCAATTTCAAAGCAATCCAAAAGTAAGTTTTGAAGAAGATGCTTTTAGCCCCCGCCCCCCCCCCCCCCATTATATAAAAATCTAAAATTACTGGAGCGTGACTATTTATACCAACATGGTAGAGACTCTCCGAAAGTACATTTGTACCAAAGTTGAAGCGACTTTGGCTGGAGAAGAAGTCCAAACTATGAATTATCGTTGCAATGCCCATTAACTTACATGGTAATCAACAGGTATGCAAGCTTTTACCGACCAAGTTTCAAAAGAATATGATGATACCTTTGGAGAAGTCGAAAGTAGCGAAACTCACAAACATTTACAAAATTAAATAAATAAAAAGTTCGCAGCCCAACCTGTTGAACAAATTATGATCCAGGAGGATAACATAAGACGTAGATAAAAAATCATTCATGAAAAAGATAAAAATTGTTGGAGCAATACCATGTAAATACAGGTTGCAGAGACTTACTCAAGGCACATCCCCAACTAGTTTGAAGGAAATCTGGCTGACAGGTATCGAGAAGTCAAAAATGTAAATAACTATTGCAATTACCATTTACTTACCATTTTTTTTAATTGGAAGGTTTGCATTAAGCAACAACTACCCAAGATTGTCGTGACAATTAGCGTTACAAAGTGTCAGCACCTCATGAACAAATTTGTTTCACCTTTCCACAAGCTACAATCAGAACAATCTCAGAGACGGTTTTGGAGAAGACGGAACAAGCTTTAACACACAAAAAGTCGTACAAAATATAGGAAATGTGCAACGCCACCTGTTGAATAAATTACGTTGCATTCCCACCAAGTTTGAAGGAAGGTCCGCCTTATACATTTTTACCTTCAGATGAGGTAAAATCTGAGCTTTCAGGAGGCTGAGTCGTCCGTCGTCCGTTCACAATTACATTTACAACTTCTCCAAAACCGTCGTCCAGATTCAATTGAAACGTAGTGGCAATGTACCTTAGGTGGGTCTCTGCCAATTTGTTTTTTTCAAATGGTCATGCTCCATTGATTTTTATGTTTTTTTCTGATTTTTTGTGTATGTTCTTTTGGAGGCAAAAAAATTCTTCTCCAAAACAGCTCACCTAATTCATTTGATATCACACAGAAACACTTCTAAGGGCTCCTAGTTTTTACTTTGTGCACCAGGTGGTGCTGCAAATGTTTTCTATTTTTTATGATTTTTCTGTGTGTTTTCACTATTTTTGACCTCTACTCCATAAACGTCACTCAGATTAAGCTGAAGCTTTATGGATATGTTTCTTGTAAAAGGGTCAAACAAAGCTGTTCAATAGGTGGCACTGCTGTGGATTCCTGATTTTTAAGGATTTGTTCAATTTGGGCATTTATCGGTAAATGCACCCTTTCTAATGATTACTATGTAAGTCAATGGGCATTCTAATGCTAATTCAAATTCTGAAACCGTCATCCAGATTGATTTCAAACTTGGTGGCAATGTACCTCGGTTGAGTCTCTACAAGGTTTGATCAAATATTCACGATTCGGTGATTTTTTTATTTTTTATGATTTTTTTTTGGGGGGGGGGGGCAAACCTTTAAAAATCTTCCCCAGTCCGCTCACCCAATTGCTTTCATATCGAACTGAAACACTTCTAGGGACTCCTTAATTTATTCACCAAGTGGCGCTTCAATATTTTCAAATTTTTTATGATTTTTTTGTGTGCTTTTTCTATTTTCGACTTCTTTTCAAAAACTGTCAGTCACATTACGCTCAAACTTTATGGATATATTCCTTGTGGGAAGGTCAAACAAAGCTATTCACCAGGTGGCACTGCTGTTGATTTTTTTATTTTTAATCATTTTTTTCCATTTGAGTACTTGTCAGTAAATGCAGCTTTCCTATTGATTACTATGTACACCAATGGGCATTCTAATGCTAATTCATATTTTGGGTTTCTCCGAAGAAATTGTCAGTCTTATTGACTTCAAACTTAGTGCAAATGTAACTTGGGTGGGTCTGTACAAAGTGTAACCAAATGGTCATGCTCCAGTGATTTTTGGATTTTTTATGATTTTTTGGAAAATCTGTAAAAAGGTTTTAATAGGAAAGTTTTACATTGGAATTTCTTGTAATTTTAACTTCAATAATTTTGGCCAGATTTGAATCAAACTTGTAGGGATGTACCATTGATAAGTGTCTACCTATTTTGTCCTATCCCAAGTTCATAGAACCACAAATGTGATGAAGCTTTAGGTCAGCTGAGCATGGGCTGTTCACACAGTCCTCTTGTTAACGATTTTTTTTTCAATTTGGTTACTTATCGGTAAATGCACCTTTTCTATTGATTACTATGCAAGCCAATGAGCATTTAAATGCTAATTCACATTTCGACTTCTCTGTAACCATCATCCAGATTCACTTCATACTTGGTAACAATGTATCTTGATTGGGTCTCTACTAAGATTACGGAAATGGTCACGCTCCAGTGATGTTTGGATTTTTTATGATTTTTTTCCTTTTTCTTTTTGTTCTTTTATTGGGCAAAGCTTATATTCTTCTTCTCTGAAACCGGTCACCCAATTACTTTGATATCACACAGGAACACTCCTAGGGACTCATAGTTCCGAATTTGTTCACTAGGTGGCGCTGTAATTTTTTTGTAAATTTTTGTGTGTTTTCACTATTTTTGGCTTCTTCAGAACTGTCACTAGGATTTAGCTGAAACTTATGTTCCATGTGAAAGGGTCAAACAAAGTTCTTCACTAGGATACACTACTGTGGATTCTTGATTTTTAGGGATTTTTTCAGTTTGGGTACATATCGGTAAATGTGCCACATATCTATTCGGTTGTAGCTTTGATTTTGTTAACAAGGTTAGGTCAGCTGAGCACGGGCTGTTCACACAGCCCTCTAGGTTACATTTTGCTTCTGATTTCTATGTTTTCGGCGAGAAGTTAAACTGTGTATTGTTGATTTTTTATTTTGCAAGTCAATGGGGATCCAAATGCTCATTCACATTTTCAACTTCTCTAAAATCGTAAGCCAGATTCACTTCAAACTTTGTGACAAGATACTTTGGGTTCGTATCTAATTTTTCTGTACAAGTTGTCATGCACCACTGATTTTTGGATTTTTAATGAATTTTTTGTTCTTTTATTTGGCAATTAAAAAAATCTTTAGCAAAACCACTCATCCAATTGCTTCCATATCATACAGGAACACTTCTAGGGACCCCTAGTTCTTATGTTCACTAGGTGGCGCTACAATTTTTTTGGGGGGGATTTTTTTGTGTGTTTTCGGTATTTTCGACTTCTTCCCCAGAAACGTCTCTCATATAAAGCTGAAATTTGGTGAATATCTTTTTTTGTGATAGGGTCAAAGAAAGTTGTTCACTACGTGGCACTGCTGTGGATTCCTGATGTCTAATGACTTTTTTTTCGACTTGGGTACTTACCAGTAAATGCACCTTTCCTATTGATTACTATGTAAGGCAATGGGCATCCTCATGCTCATGCCATGTATCTTCTGCACTAAGTAGCAATGTTCTTTTTAAAGTTCTCTTTAAATATTTTTCAATTTCTCATGCTCCAGTAAAATTTGTATTTTTATTGAATTTCTGTTCAGGTAAACCTTTGAAATACTTCTAAATGCCATATGCACTAACCGAAATCTCAACACATATATATTCAGCTGCAGCTTTGATTTTGTGAACAAGTTTAAATCAGGTGAGCACCGGCTGTTCACACAGCCCTCCAGTTTAAATTTGTTTCTGGCTTCTATGTTTTCGGCGAGAAGCTAAAAATGTGAATTGTGGATTGACGACCGGCAGTAAGTGATAAGTGACGCCATACTTGAAATCCTAATATTCCACACATCGTCCCAACATTGATTCATCAAGCAAGACTTTTCCGCAAAAATGGCGCATTATGTACATACATGTGTGTGTGTGTGTGTGTGTGTGTGTGTGTGTGTGTGTGTATGTGTATGCGGGGGGTGGGTGGGTGGCGCACATACTCAACATCAGGGTAAATGTGTGCCTCGGACATTTTTATACAATACCCTATCTTAATCCTACACCAGATGTAAAAATGTACCCGTTCTTAATCCTGTAATGTGTTGAAAGGAGTGCTGCATTGCTGCATCCTAATTGTTACCCCTATCCTAATCCAGCTGTGTACATGGGGGGGGGGGGGTCTAATCCTGGGAGGAATGAAAACAGGGCCTTTCCCGCGGCACATACCTAGTACAATCCTACATGGAAGACCCCCCCCCCCCCGCAGGTGCGTGTGTAAAATAGTGATTACGTATTTTGCTTGACATCCATCGTACCTGGGATCATACAGTTTATCAACTGAATGGACTATGCTGTAGTTTTCATGTTTTCATGAAACTTTGAATGGGAATTAAGTTCAGAGATCTGAAATTCGTCGACCTTCTTCCCCCATGTGTGTCCGGAAAGCATTACAAAAATGTAAATACACGGTGGATATTAGATTAGGAGTTCACTGAGAATTGCAAATTTGAGATGAGATATTCTTTCATGCGGTATTGTATTTGCAGACGACTGTATTATTATTATTATTATTATTATCATCATCATCATTATTATGATTATTATTATTATTATTATTATTATTATTATTATTATTATTATTATTATTATTATTATTATTATTATTATTATTATTATTATTATTATTATTATTATTATTATTATTATTATTATTATTACCAACGTTAAATATATTTCCATTGACATTTGTCTTCATTTTTCCCTTCAGTTGACCTACTTAGCAGGCTGCATCCTTGTGTTAGCAAGCTGCGTGTGGATATGGTTTCTCAAATCCCATAATGCGCTTCAAGTGTTTGGGGCGGCCATCATGCTGGGCTTGGGCGGATCCACTATATTGGTTACCGTCCTATCCATGACGGCAGATCTTATAGGAAACCACGTGGTATGTGCATCACAATCATGCCTAAGTGTGGTTAAATCAGGTCACATCTTTACTCCGATATTCTTACATAGCTTCCCCTTTGAAAAAAACTCCTCAAAACTGCCATCCAGTACACCAGAAATACGGACAGTTTAGCGATTTTATTCGAATCGTATCGCATTAGATTGAGGTAAGTTGGTTGCAAATCTATTTGGGACATGTAGAGAGAACGAAGAAATGACCTTCCTTGAGTTTCATGAATGGAGAGTAAAATCGCACTCATCGTAACAGTGTATGAACATACAATTAAATAAGTTTTTGAATCAGATCAAATTGTTGCTTTGAGCTGAGACTGCAGTGTCTCCAGTCGCACTATTGAGTTTTCCTTTGGCAAAGTAAACAGGCAAAACTGGCAGTAGGAGTAGTTCACAATAATTCCATATCAATGTAGCAGTTGCTTTTAGCATACCATCCGCCGTTGGACCTCTAAGGTGCAGTCTCATTGAATTTATTCTACATTTGGACAACTTAATCATATCTCATATCTACAGCATGAAAATAGTCTTCGTTCAAAGCTGTTACAGCAAAAAAATACCTTTAATGATTATTGTCCAGCGAGTTTTTTTTAATTTTACCTTGTCAATGGATTTTCAAATAAGTGGTAATAATCATAACTAAAAGTGATGATACACCGAGTGCCACCAAGTAGTCTGTCGTCTGAAATATTATTTCCTACAGGAATACTGTAAAAATCAGGATTTTGTATAACTGACAACTTAATATCAAACTAATTAACCTGGTTGGTGCGGCATGTAGCAAACACAACAAATATTAATTTCATTTGAAGGAGAGTGGAGCCTTTGTTTACGGTGCCATGAGTTTCACAGATAAGCTGTCTAATGGAATAGTAGTGGTCATCATTCAAGAGTTTCATCCATGCAAGTAAGTCATTCATTATCATTCCGTATCCACGCTAGGTGCACCATTATATTGAAATTGTTTGTTGCTTTTCAAACGTCTGTATGAAATGCAAAAATAAAATTAATTGCGCACTACTTAGTACTAAACCACAATAAAAATATGGTGATAGTTAATTACATTCACACATAATTACTCCTGTTGAACTCTTTCTAATTTTAAGGATGATGAACCCTGCAAGGTGGCGCGGCACCACGGATTCGTTGTGACGGCACAACTCGGTGATCTCCATGACACGGGGATCTGCGAAGCACGCGTCTCAGCATTCTGCATGTTTTCAAACCTTTATATGGAATCTGCAGTTCAATTAATAGTTTAGTTCGCTCTTTGAACACATGTAAACCTGTTTGAACGCCCTTGTTAAGATGACGACAGATTTTACTCTGCACACCGTTGTGAAGCAATAGAGCCCACGTTACCCATGATTTAAACCAGAAATGTCCCACCTACTCGTATACCCGAATATCTAAATCTTGCTGCCGACCCCCCCCCCCCCCCCCCCAAAAGGCTAATTGTTAAACATACGCAGGACACTCCGATTGAAATATATTATCGGCCGAATTTCATTGGTTACTACAAGTCTTGGACTGAAGACATTGGTCCCGGAAGCGCAAGAATTTACACGAAAAGGACTCGATGTCACATTTTGTTTCCGTCACAAATCAATAAAGCAAAAGTTCGGTTTCATAGTCATAAAACAGAAAGTCAACGTATTTTTATCAAGCAAGAAAAAAAAACTAAATTCACGTTAGTTAAATCTGGCTCCTGAAAAGATCCAGGGTGAAACTGGGATCCAGTTTATCACATAGACAAAAATAGTGTAAACGCTACGACCAGTCATGACATCGCCATGTATAACGCGCCGACCTGTTTGGTGTTCTTTGAAACTCCTCTGATCTGGAAACGAAGTTTTAGACGCAGACCCAGTGGACTGAGTTTTTATTTCACAGTCTGTGATGCTGATAAAGTGTTTTCTCGAGAAGAATTTCGGATTTTATGTGAAATGACAGGATTGCTTGTAGAAGAGTGCTGTTGAAAACAAAGAAGTAAGCCTTGGTCTATTGGATTGTGTAGTTGTGATGATTTACAAGTTAAAGAGGTCCACGTGCACCACACGTGTCCACAACATCATCTTTTGTACTTTGACCTGCCAAGCCCCAGGACAAACAATGATCTTTCTGAGGAGGATTAAATGCTCTCTACCAACATTTCAGCCCCTGGCACCCCTGTTGCTTTGCAGAGTTTAACTTGAAAGTTATGCGGTACGTGCAATAATATAGTTCTTTCGTCATCCTCAAGGCAGCTTGGGGGAATTTACTTGTTCAGATATGAGACTGTGGATATAGGTCTTCCAATTTTCAACTAGGGAATCGGTATAGAACATTTCTGGTGTGATGAAAACTACACTATGTTGTAGCCTTTGACTTGTATTATATTCAGAAAAGGTAAAAACTAAAGGATTTTTCTTATTAGGATGGAATTCCGCTGTTGGCTTGTTTCCTGCCACGAGCGCTGAGAAATGTTCTCAGCTATACCAAACGCACCCCGCCAATTTTCCTCTACAACGCTAGCCTGAAATTTCTGTGAAAGCTGGAATTTTGGCCGCTCAGAAAGAACAATTATTAGTATGACAACCGGCTTGACCAGAAAGGTGTTAATTTACAATCTATAATAAACAGAATACAATCCTTGATAACATTGTTTTTAACACCTAAAATATATAAAAACTCAAAATTAATAATAATTTTGTTGTTTTTATTTAAGTATTCATCCATTCATACTCATCCATTCTATTTTTACGTATTTTTAAAATTTTTGGGGGGGTAAATTTTCCAGGTAATGTGATTGTGGCTTTAAATGTGAGATGATCATTTCTGCCAGGTCGGCTACATGCTGCGCGGATTGTGTGTGGTTCTACCAGTACTTGATGTCCCTCATGCCGGGAGGTGTCATTCTACTATCATTTGTGGTCCTTCTTACCCTGATACCTCAGCAGATAGGCACCCTGCGCCACGACGGTGAGTCAGCATTGTCCCCAACCATACAACATTGTTCTCATGGTCACGGTTAAACACGACTGACGCATTTTACAATCATCCTATTTAGAACACTCACACTGGACTTTTTTTTTCAATTTCTACTGCGAGCACCTTGATTTCCATATACATGCCAATGAATTCTGTATATATCCTTAGTTTAAGCATATTTGTTTAGCCCGAATCACTTAATAGTCTATCTATCTATCTATCTATCTATCTATCTATCTATCTATCTATCTATCTATCTATCTATCTATCTATCTATCTATCTATCTATCTATCTATCTATCTATCTATCTATCTATCTATCTATCTATCTATATGTAATGTGTATGTATATATCACCCGATGTACATTATATATATATATACATATATATATATATATATATATATATATATATATATATATATATATATATATATATATATGCATATAGATGACCACAAGGCACAGGACGAAGTAATTTATCTGTAGTGTTTAAGAGTCAGAATACAAGAATAATTAAGTGACAGACTGTTGTTTCAATATATAATACTACTACTATCAATAATAATAATAATAATGATAATGATAATGATAATGATAATGATAATGATAATGATAATGATAATAATAATAATAATAATAATAATGATAATAATAATAATAATAATAATGATAATAATAATAATAATAATAATAATAGTAATAATAATAATAATAATAATTGAATATCTTTATTCTAGTACACCCAGTCAGAGTTGCCTCTGTTCTTCCCTGGGGACCAGTAAACATACATATAGTATATATACAAATGATGCAAATATATGACCGATAAAACTGAACGACAAGCGATTTAAAATTAAAACATAAAAATCATGTAAAATAGTCGGCCTTTTAATTGCGTTTGAAAGAAGGTAAATCATGTGAACTGCGGGTAAAATCGTCCAGAGAGTTCCAGACTGTAGCACCATTGTAAGCGAAAGACTTCTTAAAAGAACTTTCCTTGACACCAGGGACTAAAACATTCATAGAATGGGTACTTCTTGTATTGCAAATATGAGAATCGAAACATGATTTAAACATATTTATTTCATCTGCATCACCAAAATAGTACAAGAGAGACTAATCGAGTGGTTATCCAGCACAAAGAGAGACACACCGAGTATTGAAAAGACACAAAGTACAGTACAATGAGACTATTAACAACCATTGGGAGGGAAAGCACTTCGAGGAATAAGATGTTAAGTGTATTTAATGGCAATACGAGAATAAATCACCATGGAAAGTGTTTTAGATAAGGAAAGCTATCAAATATACCAATTTCACCATGAGCAGGCATTTACATTTAAAATTCGAACCTTTGGGTCTCTGTAATGAACAGCTGTACTGCATTAAATATACCTTCATTTGTGTCCTTGGGTAAATCTATGCTACCTTTGGTGAAACATGTAAGATGTCGCTTGCCAAATAGGTAATAAGGGTAGGATTTACTCCAGGGACCAAGAGAGGACACAAAGTGTTCAATAATTTGACTCTTGAAACTGAATAACGGGGACAGACTGGAAAATGATGATAGGTATCCTCGTTCGGGGCAGTACAAGTGCAAGAGGGAGACGGGACAATATTGAATTTGTGAAGATGTGAGTTGAGACTGGAAAATCCAAGGCGCAGTTGGGTATGACATATTTTCGGAAAGCGTTTTCCATATGAAAAATAGATTGAATGTCAACACACAAAAGGGTATTTTTTAGTTTAGTTTTAAATATTTTCAGGGATGCTGACTGTCTGATGTCTAAGGGTAGATTATTCCAAATTTTGATGCTTGACGGGAGAAAAGAATCGCCGAAACGTTTAGTTATGTCTGTGTGCCAACACTGACATACTGTTTTTCTAGGAATTCTTTCTTTCTTTCTTTCTTTCTTTCTTTACAGGCAAATTTGTCCGACATTTCATTTGAAAAGTATTACACGTAGAAACTCCAAACCTGGCACAATTATACTTCTATGGATGAAGTCAGGTCTTTTTATAATGAGAGGTCATGTTTTTCAAAATTATGCAAATGAGGGCTAATTAAAGTTTTAGATCTTCAATATATTATATACTATAGTGGATATAGTTCCGAGTGTATTGGAGTTCGTTCATATCAAGGCAAAGGTCATCTCAAATGCCAAGGTCATGTCAAGGTCAAAGGTCATGTCAAGGTCAAAGGCCAATTTTAGGTCAAAATATCATTTTAAAGGTCATGGTTCACTTCAGGTAGAGGTTATCTCAATGTCAAAGGTCATTTCAAGGTCAAAGGCCACTTTCGATGGTGGCTTTCTACTAGCCATAACTTGGTCAATTTTAATCCAATTATGATCATGTTGGACTCAAATTGTAGCTATTTCAACACTGCATATTTTGGAAATTACATGTGACCCCTAAAGGTCAAAGGTCAATGTCATCTGGACCTTTAAGAGTTTCACTCAGCCATAACTCGGCCAATCTCCATCCAATTTTAATCATGTTGGACTTAAATTGTAGGCATTGTAACAATGTACATTTTTGCAATTAACATGTAACCTGTAAAGGTTAAAGGTCAAAGGTCAAGATCATTTGGACTTGGAAATTCTTATCCAGCCATAAGCTGAATGGAATGTGAAGTACCAGAGCACAAAAGTTGTACCATTTAATATTTACAACTTTGGAAGGCACACAGACACATTTGCTTTTAAGCAAATCTTCCTTTCTAGTTTTGAATCGAATCTGTCTAATATCAGAACGATTTTTTAAGTTGAGATTAGCTATGAGCGTGAGATCCTCAGGTATGAGGTCACACAGGTACTGAGGTGTAATTTTGTGTGACATTTTATAAAAAAGAACTAGTTTTTGGTATTTCCGCCGGACAGAGAGTTTGCCAACCCAGCTCACTGAGAAGAAGAAAACGGGGTGTATACGTAAGGCACCAGTACAAATTCTTGCAGCTTCGTATTGTACAGCTTCAAGAGAATTTGAAACCCGATAGCACAGTTATCAAATAGAATACTTCCGCATTAGAGTATTGGCCGCACCATGGTTGAACATAGCCTTAGCAGAGTTTTGCGAGAAAGCTTGTATTTAAGTCGGCGAAGTAAAGCAAGTCGTTGATTGACCTTGTTGATGATGATATGGGTGATGTGAGAATGCCCAGTAACGTTTGTGGTCAAAGTAATTCCTAAATGTGTATGTTGATGTGCTTGGGGTAAGGCAGTGACTCCAAGGTAAAGTGTAGGATGGTATTGTTTAATATTCTTAGTGGAAAAAAGGACTGCAACTGATTTGATGGCATTAAATGTGACACGCCATAACTTACCCCAAACAGTAATTCTAACAAGGTCGGTATTAATTCTTTCAGCAGACGTAATAGGGCTATGGACAATCTCCTGTACACTGGTATCGTCCGCAAATAATTTAATGTCACGTGTTATATCATCAGTTGTGTCGTTAATATGTCAAAAGAAAAAGAAGGGGACCAAGGATAGAACCTTGAGGCACGCCGGCCTTGACTGGTAAGCAAGAAGAAGATTGACCACATATAGAAACGCGCTGGAAGTGGTTCAAAAAGTAACTGTCTATAAATTCTACAATGGGATCCGAGAAACCAAGTTGCCTAATTTTGAAAATGAGGCCCTCGTGCCATACTTTTTAGACGGCTTTCGATATGTCTAGAAAAACCATGCGCGCTTCTGTACCCAGTTCCAGGCCATTGTATATATTATGAAGAATAGAGACAATTTGTTTGACGGTTGAGTCATTTTTCTTAAAGCCTGAATTTTTTGCGGTAACTAAGTCGTTTTTGGTCAAGTACTCATAGAGTATATTGTACACTAATTGTTCGAAAACATTTGAAACGTTACACAGGAGAGAAATGGGTCTATTATTTTCTTTTCTTTGCTTTTTATTCTTTTTGAAAACAGGACATAAGTTGGACATCTTCCAGGGGGGGCAGGAATTGTGACCTTAAGAGAGAAGTATTGAATAATAGTGCAAGAGAGTGACATATAATTGGAGCAGTATTTTTCAATAAAATGTTGCCTATACCATCTGGCCCAGAGGCGGAGTTTAGTGACAGCAAAACTCTTTCGATACTAGCAGCATCGAATAGGAAAGTGTTTAGACGGGCATCAGTTCTAAAAGTAAATTCAGGTAGGGGAAGAGGGTCATTAGGGGGAGCGAGTTTGCATTGATTGGCGAAATGATAATTAAAGATATCCCATTTTTTCAAATTACTTAATATCACTTTGCCGTTGTCGATGAGGGGTGGTATGGATAAATGGAGTTTACAGCCGAGAATTGATTTACTAAGATTCCACCATTTTTGAGGATTTAGTTTAGTTTAAACGTATTTATTTAGTCTGGATAGCCCTATAGTACATCGAGATGACTAATACATGGGTTCTCCAGAACATGGAGACACACAGTAAGTATATACAAGACACACATGACAAAACAAATGTTACCAATATATTATATCTATGTAAACTCTGTACGAATATCAAAGTTTGATTACTTGTAAGATTCAAGTTAAACCAATATGGATTGAGTTCAATATTTATAAATTAAAGAAAAAAGGTATGATACAAATAAATTTGCATAGTCCAACCGATGAATACGACAGTAACAGGAATGGAAACATTTAGTCGTTAAAGCGCCTGGTATCAATAGTGTACTGATGGAGAGCATCACAGATCTGGATATTCAGGCAGTTCGAATGCTCGTTGCTGCCAAGGAGAAATATTTCAACTAACATATCACTACCAATATGAATTATAAGATGCGGGCTAACCCCCGGAGCAATCAAAGGAATAACAGTATTCAGTAATCTGTTTCTCGGAACGATGTAATAGGGACAGAAGAGTAGGAAATGCTTGGAGTCTTCAGTGGGATAAGAACAGGCACATGATGGGTCAGGAAGGATGTTAATTTTGTGAAGTTCGGAGTTTAGTCTAGAGAATCCAAGGCGTAATAGCGTGTGGCAAATATTAGCAAATCTGTCACCATGGAGATAGAACTCGGGAACAGTGTCTGTGGCTAAAAGAGTAGTTTTAAGTTTCGATTTGAATATATGTAGAGAAAGCGAATCTCTGATGTCGGAAGGCAGGTTATTCCACTGTTTGATAGCATCTGGGAGGAAAGAGTTAGACAGACGCGATGTTCTACATCTAACGGGGCGCACTGACATTGAATGTCGGAGAGCACGACCAGCAGGAGGAGGGGGTACTAGATTAGATAGATAAGAAGGAGTCAGTTTGTGGTACATTTTGTAAAAGAGGACAAGCTTAAAGTATTTACGTCTGTCTGCAAGAGTTGACCAGCCAAGTTCACGAAGTAAATTAACATGTGATGTATGTCTCAAGGCACCTGCACAAATTTTAGCGGCATTATACTGAATCGATTCCAATCGATCAGACAGGATTTTACCACAGTTGTCGAATAAAACACAGCCGTACTCAAGGATGGAACGGATCATAGAACAATATAGTTTGACCAGGGATTTGCGTGACAGTTTTTACTTGAACCTACACAGTAAGGAAATTCTTTGACCAGCTTTATTGGTAATCCGTGTGATATGGGCTTGCCAAGATTAGTCACCACTCAAAGTGATTCCGAGATGTGGTAGAGTGTCTGCCTCAGGAATCGGAGACCCACGCAAGAAAACTGGCGGATGGTGAGGTTTCACTCGTTTCACAGAAAATATAACAGATAGTGATTTGGTGGCATTGAATAACACTCGCCATAGCCTGCCCCAGTAATGTATTAGAGACAGATTGGTGTTCAGGTGGCGTGAAGATTGAACAGGGTTATTGACAATTTCGAGTATGCTAGTATCATTAGCGAACAATCTCACTACGCACGTGAGATTGTGCACTAGGTCATTTACATAAACCAAGAATAGGAGGGACCCAAGGATAGATCCCTGAGGCACTCCAGCCTGGATAGGAAGCCAGGCAGAAGATTGACCATGAATAGTAACTCTTTGGAGGCAATTAGATAGATAACTTTCAACCCAGGTAACAAGATGATCCGATATGCCAAGCTGCTTGAGTTTGAAGAGGAGTCCAGGGTGCCATACCTTGTCTAAAGCCTTAGAGACGTCAAGAAATACCATTCTGGCCTCTTTTGATAACTCTAGACCGTTATATATAATGTGAAGTAGGTAGACAAGTTGATTGATTGTTGAGTCGCCTGCCTTGAAACCTGAATGTTTGTGTGTGAGGAGATCGTTTGCAGTTAAATATTCATAGAGGGCATTAAACATTATGCGTTCAAAGACTTTAGAAACATTACAGAGTAAGGATATTGGCCTATAGTTACTTTTTATTTGTCTGTTGGATTTTTTGTAGACAGGACAAATATTTGAACGTTTCCAGGACAAGGGAAAGTAAGCTTGGTTAAGAGAAAGTTTAAATATTTTTGTGAGAGGATTACAGATGGAGTGAACAGTATTTTTTAGAAGGATGTTGCCAATATTGTCAGGCCCGGTTGCAGAAGTAAGTCTTAGAGACAATAATACTTTCAAAACGTCCTGCTCACCAAAAGTGATTTCAGTTAGTCTAGACTCAGTGCGGTGACTAAATTCAGGCACCGGTGGGGAGTCAATGTCAGAAGAATTTGTGCACTGACTTGCAAAATAGTTATTAAAAATATCAAATTTTTTTTGCATTGCAGGGTATAATTTGGTCGTTTTCAATTATTGATGGAATCCCCTCGTGGATTTTAGATCCCAAGACAGACTTAGATAAGCTCCACCATTGTTTTGGATTCATTTCGTTATCGTCCAGTTTAGAACGTAATTTATCAAAGTGAGAACGCGTCGATTTTCGAATTTTGTTAAGGACGTGGTTACGTGACTTCTTGTAAAACTGGTAAAACTTCTCGACCTTCATGGAAACCTCGAGTGTATAGGGTCGTGGCAGGTTAGCTGTATTCTTAAAACGCTTCCATGCCCGATTGCGGAAACGAATAAGCTTTTTTTATCTCGGTAGTAATGCAAGGCTTGTTTGAAGGTCTTACGGTGACTTCTCTAAAGGGTATAAATTCCTTGGCAGTGGAAAGAAGCAATTCTGACCAGTATGAAACAATGTCATCAAGGTTATCATAGACTTCATGGGCTGTGTTCCAAGGTGCTGTTAAGAGAGTAGAATTAAGTTCAGGGAAATTGGCTTTATTGTAATCCCAAACATGACGTTTGAACGGGCGGTCTTTAAAGTGTGATAGTGAGAGGGAGCAGAAAACGATCGCATGGTCAGAATTTGACAGAGGAGTGAGGACACCACTGTTGAGTACCAGGCCAGGAGAGTCAGTGATAATAAGATCAAGCAGGTTTTCTGAGTATGCGGTGGCTCTTGTAGGTTCCTGTATAAGCTGATAGAGGTTGTGTTGAAGAAGCAAGTTGAAAAGCGCTAAGCCAAGGTCACTACCCTGATGTGGTGAATTCCAGTCTGAGCATCTATCGTTAAAATCGCCAGTAATAAGGAGAGAGTGTGGGTTACTTTCAAGCGCTATAGAAATTGAGGTATTCAAAGCTTCGAGAAAGGCATCCCGTATTTGTGCAGGCTGGCCAGGAGGTCGATAATAATTTCCAATCAGTAGAACCCCACGTTTTGTTGCAATCTCAATCCAGATGCACTCTGAGTTTAGATCCTCTAGATCGGTGCACCTTCGACAAGGTAGCGAAGCAGAAACATATGTAAGGACTCCTCCTCCTCGTCCTGTAGGACGGTCTCTTCTAAAAGGAGGTTGAAAATTGTCAATATGGAGGAGTTGATCAGGAAAATTCGCATCAAGCCAAGTTTCTGATAAAGTGATAACATCAAAATTTTCGACTTGCGCTAATAATTGAAGTTCATCAAGTTTGCCCGAACTCTTAATACTACGGGCGTTTGAGTGGCATAGTTTGAAATAATTTTTTGCAGAGGGGGCGTTTTGTCCGGGGTTCGGATGCACATCAATGCAGGACTGAAAAAAAAATTTGCAAGACTGACAGTAGGTGTTGTAGACACGTGAAACCTAGTAGAATCACGTTCATTGGGACTAAGGACAAGAAACAGAAAGAAAGGATTATTTCGGAATCAGCAGTATTCTTGGGCCAATCATACTTTCGTGGGGTTGACCAACAGTTGTGAAAAAGTCCAATTGCCACTCTATAATGATCAATGCTAATCCCCATGACGGTTGATATGAGGGAAGGAAGAAACGGCATTAAGAATGGCCTGCTGTAAATGTGCAATAAACGCTGAGAGGCCAGAAGTGAGTGGCAGAAGACTTGGGTTAGTTTGGATGTGCATTAAAAGGTCGGAAGGCGGATGTATGGTGTAGTTTATGGGTGATAGGTGTATGGAAATATTCGGGCAATATACCATGGTAACAAAACGAATAACACGACAATACAGAGGGAGCTCAGAAAATATGGTACAAACTCCTGACATAGGAGTTGGTAAAACTGACGTTACATGTGAAATCATATTGAAAATAAGGAGTAAGAAAAAGTAAATGAATACCTGTGATACTAGTAGCAGAGGCTGCACATTACCACACATGAAATGTACTCCTAAGTACTGAAGTCGATATTGAGAGTAGCTGGCCATAAATAAAGCAATATGCAAATCGAATGCCTTACAGACAAATAATTCATAGGTATTTTTAATAATATAGTAGCATGCCCATGGTAGCTGGGGTAACTTCCACTTTAATATGGATCGGAAAGGTACGAGTTTAATTGATGTTTTAAGACGTAACAGTGTAATGACATATTTGCATGTGACAATTTTATTGCTGGAGAGCCGGGAATAAAGAATATACATGACAGTCCTTCTGGGTAGATTGTTCATGTATTGAAGAGCTCCAGCAAAGAAAGACACAGAAAAAGTACAGAAAATACCCGTGAAATACATTGGAATATGGAAACATAAAACACAAAGAAAACTGAAGGAAAAAGATAAACTGTTACAACCGACAACCATAGTTAAAGAACATCTGGATTACACATTCTATACCATGTGAGCTTATAAATATAACTTACATTATGACATTTGAGCAACAAGAAATATATTGTGTACACAATGCATAAACATGGGATTGGTGATTCCAAGACTACGAGCACGTGATGAAGTACTATTGCGTTGATGTGCCTCATATCACTGGATTAAGCTAACTGCGTCCTTACTGAATCCTATGATGCGCATCCTTGCTTAAGTGTGAGGCAGAGCATCGCTGTTATAATGAGTAATATAGATACATATCGATAGGACATATTACCAAACGATAATAATTAGAGTAAGTTGACATAGGCATAGATAGTAACAAATAGGATTATCATATGTATACAAGGAAACGTTAAAATACACACACATATATATATATATATATATATATATATATATATATGTCTATATATAAAACGGGTAAAAGGCTCCGAAACATGTTGAGTAGTTACCCGCTGATGACCCCTTAATTTATTTGGGCTAATACAGCCTATGTCAAAATTTTACAGAGGAACGTGTGCAATATGGACAATAGAACTTCTATGTATATAAGTTAGACAGGGACAGGTTAGCTTATGGAGAGTAAAGAGTTCGGACTACGGAATAGGGTAATGACTACTAGGAAGTGGTTTTGGACAAAAAAACACAAATACAATACATACATACATACACACACACACATACATATATACACATATATACAATGAAATCATCACACTAACATATAATGATTTAGAACTATTGGCATCAGGAAGTAGTAAGGCACACACCATTGACAAAACAATTCTGTTCAAACGTAAATAAACTGGGAAATTAAACAATGCATAAGTACATGTTAATGCACCGGAGAATAATATACAATACGAACTAAATGAATAATTAGCGGTGGAGGGGAAGGGGTATCACAGTCCACGAAACGTACATGAAAACATAAAGGAACGCAGTACACAATTTCATGGAAATACCTCTTTCCCGCATCATACCTCTGGCAGTGCATCTAGATGAGAAAGCTGAAAAAAGATCAATTGGGCTGTCATTACAGAATGTCAAATTTTATGTATCGTTACACGTATAATAATAATAATAATAATAATAATAATAATAATAATAATAATAATAATAATAATAATAATAATAATAATAATAATAATAATAATAATAATAATAATAATAATAATAATAATTTTATTAAAACCCCCGAATTCGAGGAAAAACTACATGATACATCGAGATAATCACAGTAAGACAATACAAGTAAAATACACAGAAGTTAATACAGGATAAAAAAAATGCACCGTAAAACTAAAAAGCTTTCGTCAGCAGTGATACAAGCATGTGTTCTTCCCCATACGGTTTAATAAAATTTTCGTGATGCAATACAAATCTTAAAGAGTCGACTATGCCGTCTTGTCTGTTAAAATGCTTGCAGTTAGGCCGACTTCCAAACGCTAAAGACACTGGAGAGATCCCACTTTGGGTTACGTGATCTAAAAGTGTCCCTGGTACAGCTGAACCAGATAAAACATATTCTGAAAGCAAATACAAATTCAAGTCACGTACACATGTGTCAATCTTAAAAATATTATTAAACAGTGATAAAGCATGTGCTCTAATTAACGACTCGACAGCTTTTACATTTAGAGCCTTCACTAAGCACGTATGGTGATGTCGCTTCCCAATCCCTAGACGTATATATGTATGTACATACATACACACACACACACATGTATATGTGTATATATGCACCCACATACACACTACTCGCACATAAACATACATCTACACATGTCAAACCTGAGTTAGTGGTCAATCGTGAGAGAGTATAGGAGTCGTATACCCATAAGTACAAGCAAAATGATTTTTTCCCTGGTAGGATATGGTGGTATAATGAAATATTAATAGCAGGTAGATTATCTCATAACAATTGTCAGGTGACACAATGAACTTAAGATTTGACGACATTATGAAGATAGGGTAGCACACAACAACATTATGGCATTATAACTTGAGAAGAATCGAATAAAAGGCATATTTAGGTGGTAACAGGATGGCAACATAACATAGAACAATACTTTTTTCCACCTTCAGCTCCGAGTCATTCAGCTTAACATCGTTCGATATATCTAAATTTATAACAGACATATTTTAAGTGTAGTGACCAGTCTCTATGGAACCAAATCAGTCTCTGTATGAATCAAGGTCTGTCTTGTCAAAAATTTGGACCACACGACCTTGATCTGGGCTTACACCCCAAGGGTTACGTTCACGTATGAACAAACGACCGTTTTTTGACCAGCAGGAGTGAATTTTATTGTCTCTTTTTAACCCACGAGCAGTGAACATTATGTTTGCGCGGATCTTGGTCAGATCTTTAGATATGAAGATACCGGAGTTGTTTTTTCTTGCACGGTAAAGATTGTTTCTTGAATTGTAGCTAACAAACTTAGCAATCATGGCACGTGATTTCCCATGGATGCGTCTGCCTACCCTATGTGACCGACCTATCTCCTTTGGATCTAGCTGTACGTTAAGCTTACGGGTCACATCTAGTACAATTTTGTCGGTGTCCTCCCCGTCAACTTCCGCCTCTTTAGACCATATACGCAGTGAATTGCGTCGCCCGTATTGTTCAAGTTCATCTTGACCCTGTACCAACTCCTTTATCTTGTCTTCCACCTCTTTAATCTTAGTCTGATACTTAGCACTGGAGTCGGTTAGCTGTTTCTCAGTTTGCTGAACTTTCAACTCAAGCTCATCAGTTTTCTTTTGCAAACTATCTAATTGTGAGCTTACCTCGGCTTTACCTTCCTCATGGATGATCTTTCTGAAGTACTGCTCAACACGGGGATCAGTCAATACTTTAAGGAAGTCACTGGCAGCATCAGCATCTTCACCACGAATTTTGGATGTAGGCGGTGACAGACCTGTGGATGATGGTGAAGTCCACGGGCGCTTGAAAGACCCAGAATTACTGGCGGAGGGTGTTTGACCTGCTGTCGACCGGGCAGCAACAAGCTCGCTATTGTCCGTGCTATTGTCCGTGCGCCCACTTCTGGCGTTGCTCTTGTATCTTTAACATAAAGTAAACTGATCGCAGAGATAGTCCGGTGCAAGGTTATTTATACATTAATACATCAGGGTTGCGGTATGAAATTTCCTACGTTCTATATCATGAAAACAAATTGTTTCCAGCGATACACGCAAATATGATACTTGCTGTACGCAACACGCTAGGACAAGGTAAGCACGGCTCAGATATGTAAATCTTCTCCGTTCAAAAATGAATTTTTGAGCATCTTCAGAAATATCAATGTTATGGCTAGCAGTACGTTCTCTTTGCCACGCGTTGGATGGTTAAATTGCAATGCATCACCGCAATATGGACTGTAGTATTACTTTACCCCGAGAGACAGAATACAACACACCGTTTTCAGTCAGGTTTTTCACAATGGCAAGGTTGGTGGTTTTCGGGATTACAGTGTCCGAGAAAAAATCCGGAAAATTTGGGCCTAAAAGAAAAAAAATTTTTTGCGAAAAACAAGATGTCTGCGTACGCACCCAGGCATAATTATACAGGAGAAATGCTTCTGAAAATTCAAGTTTTCCAAGTGTATCCAATAAGCGTATATTAAATTTTACAACTTTCATCTCAATATCATCAGATGCACTTATAGTATAAACCAATGAATTTAGGTGGATTGACACCTAAGTCTATAATACATGTACCTTTGGCGATATTCAACATTTGAATTTTTTAAGTGTCCTCAATTCAGTTAGCATTCTAATTGAGGACTGGAAGACCATACTTTGATGGGTACAGCCAACTCAGCACTGTATGTAGTCTATTTTAGTACAGGGTACACAAGGCAGGCTTATTCTGCCCAGAAGTGGCTGTGACTGTGCTCCCTTGGAATAGCCTCAGGCAAAAAGAACAGACCAGCTACGACACCAGTCTCACTCAGGGTGCACTTACAGCTCTGTCCGGCAATAGTGGGAACTATAGCCTGCCTGGTACAGACAGCAGCATGAACAGATCTGTTCTTGGAGGAACAGAAAGAGATCCTCTGTATTTTATTTAGAACCTCATTATATAGTTGTTGGGAATACCCCTTCCCCCATATGCTACAAGACCCAAACTTCCCAAACCATACACCTACCTTGTCTGGATAGAAGGCTGCCTATGAGACAGGTTCAAGCTTATTTATTATGAATGCAAAATGGTTGCCTAGCATAATGGAGGTCCACGCAGCAGTAGAAGGGAAGTGAATTGTGGGGAAATTCAGTGAATTTAGCATACATTCAAATTCCTGAACTTTTGTTTGCATGCTATTGAATTTGCCATATGTCTCAAACCTACATGTGTAAGTTAGAAATTCGGGTCTATCTGTAATATTTTTGAAGATACAGAGCTTTTAGAATTTTTATTGCCCCTAATTTGCATAATTTAAAACATCATGATTATTCCAAACGATATGCACAATTTCACTGGTAAGTCAGTCACCGTGACAAGTTTGGTGGCTTTCGGAACAACAGTGTCCGAGAAAAACTCCGGACAAATATGGTCGTAAAGAAAGAAAGAAAGAAAGAAAGAAACGAAGGAAGGAAGAAAGGAATGAAGAAGAAGAAAAAAGAAAGAAAGAAACAGAAAGAAAGAATTCTTCAAAAAACATAATATCTGGGTTCGCACCCAGATGTAAGGATTGGAAGTACTCTCCCTAGGATATAGACCATGGACAAGCTGTCGATTATGGTGCATGAATTCTGTCAACATGTGAACTTAATCCAGAAAAACCTAAGTGCAACTGTGTAAATTATGATTTGAAAATTTCATGCCATAAATAATAAAATGTATTCAACCGACAAAATAGTATTTTTTCGAAATTGAAATTAAAACCCAGATAGGTTGATTGTCGTCTGTCTGGTGGAAAATCATTCCAAGCACTACATTGAGGTAAAGTGCAATAAAATGAACAAATTATTGTGAAATATCTACCAATAATACAGTGTTGTGACACCTAAAGATATTCACAATGGAGTTTCTTGCAATACAGCGTCCATTTTGATTTATTTATAAAGCAAAAATCATGTGGATACATTTTAAGACATTTTTCAACAAATATATTTAGGACACATGAGAAATGTCCAAGAAAAATTAATCTTTAGTCAAAAATAAGTGTCATAAAGCATAAAATATATACTGTACACTTTCTCAGTTAATTGTACACTTTTTGGATCATATCTCATATTTTTGTGGGTTTGCAAGGTTGGCAGATCTGCATCGGGTGTATGTCGATGATTAAGTGCCCCAAAGGTTCAGTTTTTCAGGTTCCTGACCTACCAAAGTGCAGTACCCTTTGTTCTGTTGTCTTCTTCCGTCCACATTTTGAGCACGGCATCACACATTTGATTACGAGAGGTATGCGTACTGTGTGTGGTTCGTCAAAGCATGTCTCACAGTTCTAAACAAATAATTTTGACTGGTCAAGACCAACGCACGGGTCTTGGTAGCAAGTCAAACACACACATACATTGGGTCATGGCAGCTTTGTACTTGCCATTTACAGTTTGCTTTATGAACCTTGCCCGTGGTAGTAGACCTTTTAATATTTTTATGGGGTAAATGTCCAATTTACATTTTGAGGTAACGACATCTTGATTCAGACACACACTACACAGGTCTATGTCACTTCACACTTTGTCAGTATTAGTTCGAAGCAGCATCTGTTGTTACCAGCGGGTCTCTACTTTTCTGGCTTACGCAGTTCTTCCTTGGTTCGTATGCAAGGCAAAAGAGGACAAAACTGTGGATGTTTGCATCGTCTATTCGTTCCCTATATATCATCATGTGTCACTCCTATGTATGGTCAGGACCTTTTTTTTTTTCGTTGCGGCAAGGTCCGCTCAGCAGGTGACAGGACAGCCGCTTCTTTGCCTTCACTGGACGTCTGCGTGTAATTTTAATTATCGAATTAAATTGAAACTTCATTTTCACATATATCATACTTAATCAGTTGACTAAAAAGGTAATGAAGGCTCCCAGAGGAGTAGACCGGGAGGATCGAATTTCGAACGGGATCTAATTTCAAACGTCGCCCTGCTGAAGCTGTCTTAAATTAGGAACAAAACTGCAGTGGCGTGCAAACATACTGAATACACGTCATTGCTCATGACAAGTTGAAATGTAGACTTGAATAAGGCTAGGAAATTCGATCCCCCCAGTATATTACTCATCGAGCTGGGAGCCTTAATCAGAGATAAAGCTTCAGAAAGGCAGGCTTTCTTTAGGTCTATAATGCTTGTCACAAACAAGTTTCAAGTTTCAAGTTTTTATTCAGCATTGAATCCATTACATTGGACAAGTGCCTTCAGACAGTACAAAATGTATGAGATGATGGGACGTTACAGTGATAGGATGAGATGAAAAGTAGATAAATATGTAATAAAATAACTGATGAACATAGTAAACCTAATACGAAACTAACTACAGGTCAAATTCCAAGAACCTTGGGGAGTCTCGGGGTTTGTCTCGGGTCAAGTAGGCTTTTGGCGCCACCTATAGTGCTCTGTACAAATCAATGATCCCATGGGGTCCAATCTATAGGAATTTTGCCACCAAATAATTGTTTTACTGTCTTGCCAGTAGTTCAGCATGCTGTGTGAATATTGAATTCACATATGGTAGAATATAATTGAGTATTTGTGTATCACCGTTGTTATAAGACATTATAAATATGAATTTATTTTGTTCATCTAAGTCAAGAAAGTTTGTGAACTTTCCAAGGTTGTCAAATAGAGCTCTCCTGTCCTGGGTGAAGCTAGGGCAATGCAGTATAAAATGTTTCTCATCTTCTACTGCCCTACTGTTACAGTTTTTGCAAAGTCTTTTTTCAGGAGGTACTCTTGGGGCTGCATACCTTCCAATTTCTATTTGAAGTGTATGTGCACTAATTCTTAATTTTGAAAATTCACGTCGTTTATCGCTGGGAGTTTGTATTAAGTAATTTTCAATGGCAAATACTTGTTTGAAAGTTTTGTATGTTCGTAATTTAGAACCCTGGTTGCTGGATGAGGTACCTTCATGGTTAATGAGTTTAGACCAGTTTCGGCTATAATTTTCATGTATGGCTTCCTTAAGTTTACAAACAGTTTGCTGAGGGTTCCTTGCAATTCTGTTCCTGGGGAAGTTTAGGTTAAATGTATGCCAAAGGCTAGTTATAAAATAGTCCCAGTTTGATGCAGAAAATTTTGGCATTCTTGGTATGCTTTATGTACAAGTTTAGATGGGTCGATTTCATTCAGATGTAGCCGATACTTGGCAGCATGGGGGAGGAGGTCTGTAAGTATAGGGAATTGTCCCAATTCTCCCCTTACAGCTGCATTGCATGCTTTGAATTCCTATTTACCCCTAAAAGATATTTACAGAATTTTAGTGTGACTTTTGCCATAGGGAGCCGTTCACATAGTGTTATTAAGTTAGTTGGGTTAATCCCCTTAGAAAAGAGTGGGCTCCAGACCTCACTGCCATAGCTTAATATAGGGTAAATGAGGCATTGGAATAGTTTGAGTGCAAGGACAACATTATCACGGAGGTTAAGTTGTTTCAATTTGAAGATAGCTTTTTGGGCCTGGTCTGCTAATCTTTCTGTAGCTAATTTGAAGTTGCCTGACACTGAGAATCCCAAGGTAGCAGTAGCTTGATACAACGTCTACTTCAGAGTTGTTGAGTGTAAATTTATGTTTCTTAATTAGGTGACCACTTTTGTTAAATATCATAATTTTAGTTTTACTCAAATTAACTGTTAGCCCCCATTTTTCACAATAGTTAGATAGAGAATTTAAAGCATTTTGGAGACCGGAGGGGGACTCAGATAGTAACACAAGATCATCCGCGTACAGCAGGCAATTGGTTTTTATGTCATGTAGGGTCACTGGGTGACATGTTGCATCAAAGATTGCTGGCAAATCATGTAAGAAGATATTGAATAGCGTTGGGCTTAAGACACAACCCTGTTTAACCCCAACTGATGATGGGAAAATGTCACTACAGCCAGTTTTACTTTTAACCGTGTATAAAACTGAGGAATATATGTTACAGATTATATTGAAGAAGTTTCCACCAATTCCTGGTTTTAATAATTTATAAATTAAGCCTTTACGGGGGACGGAGTCAAATGCCGCTTTAAAGTCCACAAAGCAACAATACAATTTAAGTTTAGAAGTCTTGTTGACATACTTGTCAATGATACACTTCAGTGTTAATATATGATCCGCTGTCATTGATTTCTTTCTGAAACCTATTTGGTTGATAGGGATCAGATTGTGATCTTCAACAAACTGGCTCAGTCTGGTATTTAAGATACAAACATGTGACACATTTTGTATATTCTGCTCAATCGGCTTAGTCCTATGGCTATGCATTTTTGACCCGAGACACAAGTGGAGCAACTGTGCACAATGTATTTTCTCACCTCCATTCCCAAGAGAAAACCCGTTTGCGGGGCAAGGCTGCTTGTCCGTACGCTTTTAATATAACGGAGCCCCTAATAAAGGTAACTACCAGGCTAGTACAAGCCTTAGTTGGTGACATGACAATCATAAATGTTCAGAGACCCATGTGTGGGAAAGGGGAAGGAAACTGGGAAGTCATATATCAAAATGCTTACACAAAGGTAAAAAAAGGTAAACTTATCAGAGAAACAGAGGCAATTTTGGAAAAATAAAACACATTTCCTATGTGAAATTTTAGCAAGGACCTGTCCTGAATTGGTCCTTCCAGAGTGTGCACATATATAAATCAATGTGGCGTCATCACTGTCGACAAGGCTGTGGCATGATGGTGAAAAGACATTTCTCAATGACAAAACGTACTCAGTGCAGAGGTGTTAAAAACTATGCCAGTAATTATTTATTCAAAGGTGTCAGAATCGCCTGTTTCCATGCACGGAAGTAAGAGAGCCACTCCTGGAAGGTGATTGTGCCATTGTCCTCTCTTAACAGTTGTTTGGTTTTTTTTTGGGGGGGGGGCATATTCTGACACTGGACTACACTTAGCAATCAGAAATGTAAGTATACTTAGCATTATGTAGGGTTTTTGTCCTGCCATGCTTTTTAAATGTGATTTATTATTAACAAGTTACTATAATTGCAGATTATCTATAAATTCGCAAAAGGTCAGACCTTTATAGTAAAGGCTTTCTTGTGTGCCAGTTTTATAATATGTTATATTTTCTACTGTTGTAAGTCATTAAAATAAGCTGGGAGAGAGTTAGTTGTCCCTGAAAGGAATATTTTCCTGTTACATTAGCAGGCTGATATGTTTGAAAACGTACCAGCTCATCAGAGTTTAAAAACTTGAAAGTGGAACGCACTTATACTAGACCCAAACATAAATTGACACTTTGGACATATTTGAAACAACTTCGTAATAAATATATTGAAGCTTTAACGACACGAGATACACAAAAACTATTTGCGACTTTAGTCACTTATATCTCCCAAAGTGTTTTCTGTACTACACCCAAACCATATATGTGTGTGTGTGTTTGTCATGATCCAAAGATGATGCACGCATTGTGATCGGAGTTTTATCTCTGTGATTGTAAAAGAAGCATTGACTAGTATGTCGACAATGGCAAAGGACAACGTTAAAAATATCGAAATAAGTCATTGCGTGTTTCACATAAATTGGAAAAATTTGTGCATTCTGTAGCTAACATATCTTCGGGGAAAAAAACTATCTTACGATTTTTTGTATCCCGATCACTTTTGTCACCACACAACCCTAAAGTTTGACATGTCACTTTTTCCTTTGATCTTTGTCCTGTTCAACTTCTCTGGTCCATAGAAAAAAAGGGGCAAGCAAATGAAAATGGCTCGATATTGTTTTTAGTTAAGTCTTTTAAAAATGTAATCCATTTTGTTCCATTCCTCTTCGCTGAGTCGTTTTCCCGGAATAAGCGTGTAAAGTTACCTTGTATGTCCTTTTATCAAGACAGAAATCGAGCTTCAAAAGGTTTTGAAGAAAATGATTTGACTGTTGAGCTTTATAGCTTGGCCGAATTAGGTTAATTCTTATTGTACTTGAAGCAGTACATGAGCCTGAACATTCTCACAGGCTGTCACCCAAACAATTATATTGAGATGAGTTTAACGGCCTCTGAAGTAGCGATATCGTAGTCTTATGAATATGAGGCATCAGAAACCACTTCGACTACTGGTTTCGCCCTCTGACGTCATGTGGAGGGCGGGAGGATGGAGCCTTCGCGCTGCCCAGGAGTTAATCCGTAGCAACCTGGCCGTATGTGTGCATGTGCACAAATTTTTCCATTCGACCTGTATGCTTTTCTGCCAAGTTGTATGCGACAAATATGATTTTCGATGTAAAGGAATTTAGACATAATAGAATTTCGACGTATTAACTTTTCCATGGACCTGTTTTAGACGAACTGTCGAGCACCGGTGCACAAAGTGGGAGGTATAAACTGCCCAAGTAACGTATAGTCACTGGAGTGTACAATCAGCAAAATGGAAAACTTTGCCGTATTCTCTGAGTTGTGGGACGTGGCGATGTTAATCTGAATGGAGATGTCCAGATTCCGTGATCGTTAACGGGTTCACAGAATCAGTAAAAAAAAACCCCGAACACGTATATTTCTGTAAAATAAAACCTTCCGCCCTGATTTCAAAAGTTACCATACCCGAATCCACTTTTTAAAATAAAGTATTATTAGAAAGCTGGAGGGGGGGGGGGAGCCAGTAAAACTTCAATTTACGCAAGACATTACGATGTGTGCGCAAGCCGCGCTATGAGGAAACAACAAACAGCGTGAGACCAAGTTTCAAGCATTTTGAGATTTAATACGATCGTGTGCAAACTTGGGTACATTCGATCATGTTTAACCCACTTAGTTATTTTCACCCATGCACATTTACACTGCTGAAGACATGTGGCCGCGGTTCACTTTGATATCAAAATCAAATGTAAATTTGGCTTTGTGTGACTGTCTCACAATATATTGTCATCTTCAAAATGGCGCTGTGTGTGCGTTTTGCCAGCTTTTCTATCTACTTTCAACTCGCTTCTAGTTAATCAGAACGACCGCTTTTTTTTCTTTTTTTTTTTTTTTTTCTTTTTTTTTTTTGTCAAACGGATGGTCGTTTGTTGGTACGGCTTGATTGTCTGTTCTTCTGCCGAAAATCCCTGTCTATTCAATCTTGTGCATCTTTATCAGCTAATGTGTAGAATAAATTGAGATTACCATTATCATCATGATCCTTACTATCACTGCTGAAGTTCTCCTATCTTGCCATGTTTAGCACTTTCGCACGCCGGCTGAGAGAAAGGTTGCGTTTGTGGGGTTCGCAACAGTTTCGCGCCAGTTACCACAATCTGGAGGAAAGTCGCCCTATTGGCTTGCTAAGGAAGCTCATTTTAAATGCATTAAAATCGTCACTTTGAATGACGATGTATGTGTAAAATCACATGCCGAAGTAAATCATTGTAATTGAATAGTAAATTCATTTAATAATGCGCAACAAAGAAGAAAAAATGCTGATGGCAAATAGTCAAATATTCCTTTTACGCAAGAACGAAGCGTCTGATATTCCAGCATTAATACATGGAAACAGAACAAATACTCATAATGAAGTAAAATGGACTATTTTAAACCACCTTTCCATCGATCAAAATAAGGTTGATGATACAAATTTTCCACATATACTCAAAAGGAAGCAAAATAGCCTGTTTTAAACCACTTTTTCATGGATCAAAATAAGGTTGATGATACAAATTTTTCACATCCGGCACAAGAATATGACAATATGAGTACTTTGGAGTTTATGCCAATTAGTAGTGAAGTTTTCTGGCTGTTAAGGAGTCTAGACATTGCTAAGGCAAATGGCCCATATGTTATTTGTGCATGTTTACTCAGGGACGCAGCTCCTGCTATTTCAGACTCCCTGGGTAAGTCGTTTAATATCTGTACTCATAAATGTAGATTTCCTACCAAATGGAAAATAGCTATTATAGTGCCGATCTTTAAGAAGGGGTCTCGGAAACACTGCAATTGTTATAGGCCTATCTCAGTATTTAGTACCGTCTCGGAAACACTGCATTTGTTGCAAGCCTATCTCAATATTAAGTACCGTAAGATCTTTGAGAAATTAGTATTTAAATACACTTTCAATTTCTTTCGAGATAATTTAGCATTATCAGAATCACAATCTAGTTTCATCCCGAGTGACAGCGCGGTCAATCAACTTGTTTTCTTATGCCATCATTTTTGTGAAGCATGTCACATGCAAACAGATGTTTGAGTAATTCTTTGTGATATAACTAAAGCATTTGACCGTGTAGTATCACTCCCGCCTCGTGTCCAAATTACAAAAATCAGGAATTCGTGGACAAATATTATCAATGCAGATTTGAAAGAAATTGAAGATTGGTCGCAGAAGTGGCTCGTATCTTTTAATGCTATAAAATCCAGCAGTATGGAAATCTCTAAGAAACAAAATCCCTTACGGTACCCTTACTTTCTATTCATGAATGAAACTTTACCCAACAAACCCAATCATAAACATTTAGGGCTGACAATCCGTTGCGATCTTACATGGTCTAATCATATCAAGAAATTAATAATTAAAGGTATAAAAATGGTAAATATTCTGAACTATTTGCAGTTTCCTTTTAATGGGAAATCTTTGGAAATTCTATATATTTCTTTTATTAGACATTTCCTGTAATATGGATGTGTGGTCTGGGACAACTGTAATTTAAAGGAGTCTCAGCAGTTGAAAAATGTCGAATTAGCTGCAGGTATGATTATTAGAGGAGCTTTCTCAGAGACTATTCATAAATAAGTATATGAAGAAACCGGTATTGAAAAATTATCAGCACGTCGAAAAAACAAGCAAATTAATCCTCTTCTTCAAAATCATTCATGGCGAAGCTGCACAATATTTAAGCTACCTTTTAGCTTATTATTTTCTGAAGACCATGTAGAATTAGAAAAGGTTAACCCGGGGTACTAAAAGTGTCAATAAATTATTCTATAGAGGCGAAAGAAGGCTTGCTGTATCCCATGCGCGCTTTGGCATGGGATGCAGCAAACTCCGTTTTGATCTGTTTAAGGTGGGCCTTCTAGCGTCCTCTAAGTGTGCCTGTGGCAACGGAAATGAGGATGTTTTCCACTATTTTTGTAAATGCTCTCTTTTCATAACGGAACGTAATACGTTGCACAGCAAAATTATTTCCTTTGTGTCGTTTGTAGTTGCAACATAACTTCATGGCTATGAAACGTGTGCCGCCCAGAGAGAAAAATGAAATGATATTCGATGCAATACAAAGTTACATTAAAGCAGCAGGCAGATTAGGCAGCTACGTAGGTTATGGTGGAGCCTGTGTTTGTAAGATTTAGTGAAGGTGGACTTCAAGTTTATTCTGTCTGTGATGTCATGTGTTGTTATAAATCCTCAAACTTGCGTAGCGTTGCCACTCTGTCACTGTATATTGTAATGTTTCCTTTGCGTCTTTGTCCTCATGACTTGCGTCTGCTCCTCCTCCCTTTTTCATGTACAAGAGGGATTTATATAGGGCTCAGCCCGTTTTCCCAATTGCTTTTCAATAAACTCGTTTTAACCCAAAACCTCTCTTTTTGACAATCTTCTTGTACAGCTTCTGAAACACTTATGACTGATTTATTTGCACAATGGATTTGCAATCAATTACGAACTCATACATATAAATTGTTACATGGAGTTACACTCAGTCCCTAGCATACACGCAGCTCCAGAAACCTTTTTTATAATATGGGAGTGTTTTTCACGCATTTCTCATAAAAGTAGCGCTATAGTTTAAACTATGTTTCCTGAAATCTTTCAACTTTTGAATTTTTTACACTCATAAATATAATTTCTCTACTACAAATATCAGGACCCTCATAATAACGCATGTATACAAACACTATACCTGTAGAAATAATGATTTTGACATGTGTACTTTTAAAAGGTCTTCATGTTTGATGTTAAAGTTGTCTCAATACGCATATTTACAGGGAACTTTGATGCTATTAACATGCATTCTCTTCAGCTGAGATGTGTCCTGATCCGCGATGCACCCTCAAGCAGGTAGAGATGGGGAAGTGCGTGCTTGGTTGGCTGTGGAAAATGGGTCCAGGCGTGGGTACTAGTTAAATTTTATCATGCACAAATGTCGACAACCTTTGATCCCCTCTCCCTTTTTTCCTTGACATCTACTCAAAGGATCACCAAGATGAAGACGATAATATTGATAATAGCAAGAGTATTTTATTTATTACTTGCAGATTTTAAATGATGCGTGTCTCAAACGTGTTGCCAGTCGTGAACAATTTTCTAATGCGAATCATTGAAATAATATTTATAGGCGTGACCAAGGAAGGTGAAGTTGTCACCAGTCAAGGAGTGAATGATCTCCAAACCGTTGTCCAGAAGGCGGGGGAACAAGCAACAGTTGGTAGCAAAGACACACACGAGAAGGAGACAGAAACTGCCCCGCATGACCACGGTAGGTTAATTATTCGAGCACATTGTGGTGTGATAAATGTTCTGAAGCAAGTTTTGTATTATTCATATCGCGTCGACACTGTGATATAAATGTTTAAAGCACTTTACAAATTTATTTTTTTGAAACTATCTGTAAAAGGATTACGTTTGACTATTTCATATACAGAGCCAGGGTTAGGCTGAAATTCATGCGCAGCATATTGGTACAAAGATATTTCACTGAATAATAAATATACCTTTTAGAATGCATAGAATTGTTGTACACTTCACTTGTACGATATCTTAATTTACCTTGTATACACTTTTACTCTGTATACTGTGTATGATTCGTTTTATTTGCATTGCATGAGGGCCCATATATATATATATATATGTATATATGTATATATATATATATATATATATATATATATATATATATATATATATATATATATATATATATATATATATATATGAAAAAACAGGTGTTGGTTAGATGGGCTATCCGGCCAACATATGTTGAGATAAAATTTTCAAGGGTCCATCTCATGGGGGGGACCCTTTCTGTTTTCGGGTTGTCCGTCCGGATGTGCACATTCTCGTTACCGCGATATCTACAGAACGCCTCCATGTATTTTGCTCAAATTTGGAAATATGCTTACCTTGCCTATGCAAGATGAACTGATTAGATTTTGGTGTCACCATGACCTAATTTGAGCAAATGACGGACCCTTCAGTCAACGCTTGCGTTGAAGGTATGTTTAGTTTTTCTAATTTGTAGGACTCAATACACTTTGTCCATTAAAAAAAATTTTAAAAATAATTATCAAGATATCTAGCTTTTGTTTTCTGTTTTCATTGACAGATTTAATGCACCCACAATCTAGTGTGGACTGTTAGTCAAACCCAGCCAGGTATTGTCAGCATCGTTATTATATACCACTTATCCTTTTTTTCGCCCAAGCTGATATAGGTGTTACCAGCATCAAATCTACAACCACTTCAAATGGTGCATCATGTACAGGAAAAGCTGAAAGCGAATGCAACAACAATCCTAATCCAAGACGTATGGAAGACCTATGTACCACATGCAGTGTAGAACAGAGTACTTCTGAAAATCATGTGACGTCTACACGTCTATAACCCCCGTCGACTACTTCTCTCGGAGACATGCGTTCTCTGTAACGAATAATTGCAGTATAGATTTAATTATTTTCAAAATAATTGAAAATAATTATACAAACCAAATCAATCGTAGATGAAAAGCAAGCAAAAAGGGTTCATGGGCGCCATGGATGCCCGAACATTTGCTGTGAAAAGCACTGCATTAGTATGATTGGAATATTATAAAACTGTCTTATTGGCTAGTGAGTATTTCCGAAATTTTGTTTGATCTGAGCGTTTAATGAATTTTGCTGCTGTTGTTTTTCTTATGACGGGCCCACAAATGACAGTACCGTTCATGACAGGTAATCAAGATGTACTTGTGTAAGGAATGAGTGCACTATTGCTGCTGAGAATTGTTTACAACTACAAAAAGTAATTTTGATCAGATGCCGCCGTACTACGATTCTGAGTTGTAGGTTCTTCAACTCTTGAATATGCTCCTACCTACTGCTGATATTGCTTGGATAGCCTGCTTGCAAAAAGGTAACACATACAGTGTGCCAAGGGAAATGTAAACACGAGCCAACCCGATATGGCACTTGGTTCACTAAGGTTTGCTTTAAGGTACTTCAAGCTTCTTGCTTCAGATGGGAGTAGTGTATAGCTTACAATCCAGAAACGATCTTCCTATGTTAATGTAATAATGGGAAGATGAATTGTTGTTATTATTGTTCTGGCAGAAACAGTCGAGATTGTAAAACGTTTCTTCTTAGGAGGGATTTGGACGTGAGATGTAAATCTTTGTTTTAGAAGTAGGCACTATCATTTACCAGATGCCTAATACACTCAGGGGAAATTTTACCAAGAGGAAAATTAAAAGCGAGACCAAGACTACGATCTTTAGGCCAGTTTTTGGTTGAGGAAGATTGTCAAGAGTATAATAAGTGGGTTGGCAAGTAGCTAGGATAAAAATGTAAGCAGATGCCTTGTAACATTAGAGGAGGGCCTATACACGAAAGCCAGTGGTAGCACGGTTAGTTTCTAAATTCATGTTCTATAGCTTTTAAACCCATAACCGGCACAAACCTAAAGCATGGATTTGGTTTAAACGTATTTTATTTCCAAAAGAAAACCAATTGGGAAGAAGGGCAAAGCCCTATATTAATCCCTCTTGTGGAGAAAAGACGAAAACACAGGACTGACTTGACAGCACAACTCCAATGAACCACCGTTGATCAAGTCTAAGGGGACGTGATGAGCAGCGTGGTGGGAGAAAAGCAAACATGGACTTGAATGAATGCCGTGGCAGCTAACGTACTCTTCTCGTATGCATCAGCGGTGTCTGGGAAAAACAGTAGTATTTGTTGTAGTTGGCCGCAATGGCGGATCATGCTGCAGCAGCTATTCATTCTGGTTTGTTGCCGAGTGTTAGCCACATTGCCCCTGACCTTTTGGAACAGAACCACTTATTCGACCAATCACGGTATTGTCGTTCATATCTTTTAAGTTACAAGTATAAAATTTAATTAGTTGTCACTAACTAATGTACAGTTGAACAAACATTTGAAAGTTTATGACCAATTATCACAATATGAAACAGTAACGATAGGGGCATGTAACCCTTAGTGGTCATCCAAATAATCACCGAGAAGGATCAACGGTCCCTGGCGGTACTGCCTCGTGTTTCTGAGAATTGTCCACAAGCTTAAAATATTAATAAGGGGGTAGTGGTAGGCAGCTCTCGTCTCAACCATCTGCATTATGCGTTGTGGTTAAATTAGACACACTTTGCAACCGCTGTAATCGATCGTATAATTATAAATTGGTTGTTTTAACAAATTGCATTCGATTTTAAATACAGTGCAATCAGTTTAATCTACTCTGCTCAGTGAGGTGATACAATGTATCGCAGACTGTACAAATGATCCATCCATGTTAGGCGTATTAAAACATAAATTTATGTTGAAAAATATCTACAAAATATTCACTTTTGCGTAAAGAAAATGATTTGGGCGAGTGTGGCCAACCAGAGTGTGGGCAACTGCCTCTCTGCATACGTCTCGGCCTACCTGGACATTATGAAGCTCAGAGCGTGCAGGACTGGGTACAGTTACGAGTACCAATTGACTTCAGTGCGCAATTTGTCCTATAATAAAGCCAATGCACTGATTCCGTTTGTTTTCAAATCAAATGGATACATTTGGCTACCTCTTTCAGTGCCAAGTTTTGACTGAGCCGTTCACGTGGACCATTTTATGATCTCTGCAACTATAGCACATTTTTTCCACACATGACTGAATTACTATTTTGATTTCTTTTTCATGAGGGTTGATAAGACCAGCCGGATTTCTTTGCTCTCATCGTCATTTACTAACAATATTTTTTTGTATCTCTGTACATATTATTTGTAATAAACACTATCATAAGTAGTATGATCAGCATCATTTTCATTATCATGTCAATTCAGAAACATCATCTTCTGTCTAAATTGGCAACAACAGTTCTGGCAGCTGCTACAGTGGTGCACTCTGTCGATGTACTTGCTGAGGCAGACAGTAATAAATCCGGTAACATTTTGTCATGTATATACGTTACATTTGGTATATGTTTTATCGTTACATGATAGCAATGAAACTAGAATTCATTGTTCCACGAAGTCACGAACACAAAAGTTGCATCAGGTCGTCGCCATCAAATATACTGACATGCACTATAATTATCTGACTTAGACAGTATTGGAGAAACACAAAACAAAATAAACAACAACAACAACAACAACAACAAAAAAAAAAAAAACAAAAAAAAAAAAAAAAAAAAAAAAAAAAAAAAAAAAAAAAAACCAGGATTCGGGGCATTCGATTCTTGAATGTAAATGTTTTCTTTCTTTCTTTCTTTCTTTCTTTCTTTCTTTCTTTCTTTCTTTCTTTCTTTCTTTCTTTCTTTCTTTCTTTCTTTCTTTCTCTCTCTTTCTCTGTCGTTTTTTCTGTCCTTTCTTTTTCCTACTTTCATTTCAGTCCTTCATTCATTACTGAAGATATGGGATGTTATCAGGTCGACTGATGATGAAAAAATAAAAGGTTTTAGCTATAGACATTTAAATCAATGGAAAGGATCGGGCTTGATTGGTTTCAAATGAAACATCTTAGTGGTTTCAATTGGTCAATATCTGGACCAATTGCTGCGATTGTATGGTATGTATTTCAAAAATTAAAAAGGGGTTTACATAAAAAAGTAGTTTGTATCAAGATTTCTACATTATAAGGTCAAGAATAATGATACTTTATTGAGCCACCACAGATGGGGAAATAAATACATACATAAAACACACACAATCATAAAAAAAAAACCAGTTACAGTAATGCTATAATGAGTTTCACCCAAATTGCAAATAATAAGATACAAACATATAATCTACATAAGTGGCACTGGGAACAAAATAATACACAATACAATCACAGAACACAAATGGCACACCTGAAATGATTGAAATAAAATAATATATCAAAGTCACCTACTACCAGAACAGCTACTTTGAAACTGAAAGACCGATTCATAAAAGTCAAGAGCGTTTGACATTGGCGCATCAAATCCCATACTATAAAAACTGGTGCTGTAGATTTAAGAAAAAAAATCTTTTGCAAGTTTTCCCAACATGCTCATGTTTGATCCAAAATTTTGACAACCGGCGTATCCCAAGGGTCCACCTCTCTTTATAATTTATACCTGTGATCTTTCTCTTTGTCCAATTATTCTCCCAGCCGTGGTTCAAATATAGATAATATAGGAAAGCATATAAATAAATGGAGTATATCATTAGCCATCTGTAAACATTGGTAAAACAAAATACACGAACCTTTTTTTTCAAAGATAATTTGGGTTTAGCTTTCAAAGATTACACTGTTTCTTTTTCAAGGGCCAATGAATTTAAATGTTTGGCCGTAGGTCTCAATGAAGATTAAAATTAAAACCCAGATATGAAGAAAATCGTTGATAAGCTTCCAAAGCAATTGGAATTTGTAAAGGAATTACAAATTATATTTCTGCGAATAGTACGCTTCTCATGTCCAATTCTGAATATTTTCCACACTTAAAATATTCTTTATTAGTTTCAGGTTACTCTATGTAATCGTATCTAATGCGTGTCATAAAGTTACCCTTTTGATGTGTTTTGCCAAATATATAGCCCACATACTCGTCCACTTTTTCAATAAGTGCATATTTTAAAATAAGAAGAAGATTTTTTAGAGGTTTAGAGGCGTGCAAATTTTGTTTCAAAGGCACGATCAACTGGTCACCTCATTGCGTTCAAAATGTGAAGGCCATCAACTCATCTTTATTTCACTCGTCCTCTTAATGTCTGCCAGTTTCTGGTTTCTCGACAGACTAAAAAGCATGCTAAACACAAGTATTGTGTCCCAGAGAAGGAGAGCTGGTCGATGAAGGAAAACTGACGAAGCTGCGAATGGTCGACGTTTACAACACATGAAATATCGTCCATTTTCCACAGATAATCTACTCTAAAGGTCTAGGAACTCGTTATGGAGATGTTTAATTTTCTGTGCAATAAGCGTACTGCTCAAACGTTTATGGCAATTGAGGGTTCTCTTGAGAACTGTCAGTCATATCAGTTTGAGAATCTACATTGGACATTGCTGTTATTTGTAGAATATTATCACTACCGAGATTGAATTAATCAAATTTCTGGGACCTTTGTAGAGGGCTCTGAATTCGAATCTGATCATGTTGACGTGCGTATTTCGAAGTAGATATTTAAAGCATTTTGTTAAAATTAGCACCCCATTCACCCCTAACCCTCAAAACAACACAAATTACACATCATGCTTTGCTGCTCGCACAAAGTTACAGACAAGTTGGCTTTCATAATATGGCAAACATTACGTAAAACACAATGGAGAAACGAAACTCGAACGAGTTTCTGTTGCCTGCAGAGGAGAAACGGGTACATAAATAACAGGAAAACAAAGATTTGCTTGACGAGTAAAGAGACGATAAGAGAGCCGGATGGTAGATGTGAAACTTTTGCGCATGTTAATAGCAATAATGAATTTGCCCATATATGTCACAATGATGTAAGGTTTTACAGATATTCAACATTAAAACTTGGTCTATATTGACCTAATTAGCATCACGCTGTTCAATGAATGCACGTGTTGCTCAAACATATAAATTGAAGTTGGAATATCATTTCTATCTATGATAGTTTTAAACTCATTTATCATTTTTAAATTCTGCAAGTTTTTGCTTTGACCCAAAATTGCATAATTAAAATGGGACAATTTTAATCACTTCATAAGATGCGTCCATAGCACAAACAAATGAACTCGAATTGGAATAATGTCACTTTTATCTGTAATATTTTTTTAATATTCAACATTTAATTTGTGTATTGGCCTAAATTTGCATAAATGCAAATATTACAGTTTTCAGTCACCGTTTATCGGGTGTACCCATAGGACAGACATAAAACTTACAGTTGAAATGGAACTCTATCTGCAATAGTTTCCAAGATATTAACATTTTCCCCTCCACAAAGTTAACTGTATTTGTCATATGGCTGGTAGGAATTAGCCAATCATAAGGCTCAAAAAGTGTTGATTATATCCCCTAACCATTGATTATGAAAAAGAATGTATTACGAAACTTGATAATGCATCTTTTTTGGGCTGACCTTCACCCTGAATAATCGCAAAAAGAGTGAATTAAGTAAAACCTGTAACTCACTCTTTCCGAATTAACCCTTTCAATGTCTAACAATAAAATTTGAAATGATTTACCCGAATTTCCATGACAAAAAGTTTCCATTCAAGTACCAGCACGCATTATACCATCAGCCACAAAACTTCTCCGGGCCAATAGTCTTGATGCAGTAGCATATCATGAACGCAAAGCAAACTTTGATTGTGAAATTGTAAAAACACTACAAATAAAAACCAACATACCTCCCAGTACTGCCGGTGCCGTCATTTCTTTGGAAAAATAATTGCTAACTTGCAATATTATCAAGTTCAATTAGAAGTGAAATGTGAAATGACACTGTCACTCGTGTGTGTAAGAATTTGATTACGTAACTGACAGATAATACGCTTTCAATCATGAAATCACTGATCCGACCTAAACACAAATGACCATTCCTACCAGCCAATGACAAATGTGTCATAACATGAAAGGAGACGATTATGGCTATTAAAACTGTCTCGTGGCTTCGCCACTCGACAGTTATAAGCCATAATCGTCTCCTTTCATGTTATAACTATCACATATTATGCCAACTACATGGTGTTATTAAGTAGGTCCTACTGTTATTTTTGTTTTTTTTTAACTGGTCGACACTGTGGCCGTGCCGGTTTCAACAGTAGCAGCTATTGAGTCCTAGTCAGTTCTAACCCCATTATCATCGCGATAAGGCAGAAGGCAAAGTGGCCTTCCATGAATGCATGGCTAGTCACTGGCCACTCAAGCGAGACAAAGCTGACCGTCTCCCTCCGCCTGCCATTTTGCAATGAATTTGATCTTAAATAAAATACGGAAGACAGTCCAGTGAAACTTGAGCAAGTCTAGTTTTGAAGATATTTGTCGTTTTTAAACATTGCAAGTTTGTGTATTAGCAAAATTTGCATAAATTAAAATGGAAAAGTTTCACTTGTATAAATTCTAGAAAGTGGTTTTGTATGCTCTTTCAGTTTTACATTTTTCTTCACATCTTTTAAACATGCCTGGAATCTGACATTAAATATCGCGGAATGTTCAGATTATGCACACAATTACTTTTGTAAATTCTTTTCAGTCACTGTTCATTGGATATGCCAAAAGCACAAACATGTATAAATTGAAGTTGAAATGGCACCTCTATCCATATAGTTGGAAAGATATTTAACATTTCAGTTATGTGTATTGGCTGAAGTTTGCATAAATTGTAATATGACAGTTTTTGATTACAGTTTATTGGATATGTCCATAGCGCAAACCTATAAATTGAAATTAGAATGGCACCTCTATCTATAATAGTTTTGAAGATATTGATCATTATTCAACTTTTCAGCTTTGTATACTTGCCAAAATTTGCATATTTTTTTTTTAACTTGTTGGCTATTTGGAAAATGTTCAAACCTCTATTATAGTTGCTATACCCTGCCAAATTTGAGTTTCTGGCTTGCACTGGGTCTAAGTTTAAGCATGCACAAAAATAAAGTGAAGACATATTGGCAATACTCTCCTCAAAATACTGCTGACTCCATCTTCAATCCCTTAACAAAAATTTTCAACCTGTCTCTCAGTGTCTCCCAATTTCCTGATTCTTGAAAACGCTCTAATGTCTGCCCTGTGTTTAAAAAATCGAATTAACAAATCAAGAGTAACTGTCGTCCAATTTATTTGCTGTGCAACGTATCCAAAGTTTCCGAGCGACTTGTCTTTAATTTTCTCTATGAATATCTAATAGGCAACAACCTACTAACTGATAAGAACTCTGTGTTTAAAGATAATGATTAAATTACCAACCAACTAATAAGTATTCTCCACAATATCTACAATGGGCTTGAAAATTCCAAGGAGGCCAGAATAGTATTCTTAGATATCTCGAAAGCCTTTTGACAAAGTGTGGCATGTAGGCTTCCTCTTCAAACTACGACAACTGAGGTTATCTGAAGGACTTGTTATGTGGATTAACAGTTACCTGTCAAATCGCTTTCAATGAGTTATTATCCACGGGCGTACCTCCTCTTGGCTTCTCGTTCAGGCCGGCGTACCTCAGGGATCAATTCTGGGTCCCTTATTGATTCTTGTGTATATAAATGATATTGTAGATGACTTGACCTGTGATGTCCGCATCTTCGCCGACGACACTACTATACTTCAGATAGTTCAAAACCCTAGCGACCCAGCACACCACTTGAACACAAATCTTTCAATTATCTACCACTGGGGTAAATTATGGCGCATGGTTTTTAATGGCATAAAATCAATTTCAGTTATTTTCTCGGCCAAAATCAATAAACCTCATCACCCCCCTGTCCTTCTAAGTGATACCGCCATACCAGAGAAAGACACCCATACTCACCTTGGAATTACTCTAGCCAACAATCTTTCTTGGCGTGCGCATGTCACACGCATCACAAACAAAACCGACCAGTTATTGGACTTCTTCGAAGATTCAAATTTAAGTTATCCCGAAATCCACTGTAAAGATTATATTTTTCAATGGTTCGGCCAATTCTTGAATATGGTTGTGTTATCTTCGAAAATTTTGGGCAAGGTCTGAGTGATTTACTTGAGTCGATTCAGTACGAGGCAGCTAAAATATGCACTGGCGCATTAAGGCACACATCTCATAACAAACTCTTAGATGAACTTGGTTTGGCTTACACTAGCCACAAGACGCAAATATTTCAAAATTAATCCTTTTCTACAAATTGTTTTTAACTCCTTCCTATGTGTCCAACCTTATACCTCGCACCCCGCCATTTATAATAATAGTATATTAGCCTCCATAGGGAGAAATAATACATACAAATATTATACAGAACCAAGGATGACAAAATCATACACAATGAGACTTTTGAGAATGAAATTATAGGCAATGCATGAAAAAAAAACAGAACTATTAATAGCACCTTGTTAATAACACAGTTAAAACATGTTCATTAGACCATGGCTTAATAAAATTCTCATGAAAGGTCAAATATCCCAGAGTGTCCACAACCCCATCTTCCCGGCTTGTTACTGAGGTTTTAAAGTGACGCCCAGAAAATGCCATCTGAAGAGGGGAGAAACCTAGTTGGACCACTCTGTCGACCCTGCGTACCCTTAAAAACTTTGCCATTTAAAATATAATGAGCAAGCATGAAAGAATACAGTTTTAATAAAGGAGACTGTACTTGAAAAATCCGCTGAAAAAGAGAGAGAGTTTTGTCCTGCATGACAGTCTGGAGCTTAGGAATACGTAACGATTTTAAAAGTGAAGAAAGATGGGAGCGCTTCCCTATCCCAAGATAGACACCACCCCCACCCCCACCCCCCAGATACCGTTTCACTAGAGTGCCTTGTGTGGACTCAAGCTTTGTTAAACAGGATTTAGAAGCGCTTAGTGTATCGAGACCATAGGTGAGAATAGGTGAACATATTGTTTTCCATAAATGTATCTTAACAGCTGTCTTTAACCCGGGGACAGACAGTCCAACATTAGCGAGGCCAAAGTAGTTTTGCCTGCACATTTTTACTCTGTTATCAACATGTAAGGAAGCAGAATTATCAGTAGAAAATTGTACACCTAAAATACCCACATTATCAACAGTTTCAAGTTTAACATTACCAAGGGTCCACGTAGGATTACAACTGAATACTTTTGGCCCCATAACTATACATTTAGATTTATTGGCAGTAAAATAAATCGCCAGTCGCGAACGTCTTTAACACATATGTTGATGGAAATTTGCAGCCCGGTTATTGTTGAGCTCAGCAGTGTTACATCATCAGCGTATGCGATGTCGCTAAAGGAGTCCCCTCTGACATAGGCACCATTGTTCCCACCCTCTCCCTCATTCCAACATATCGTTAATAAAAATTTTAAAAAGAAGAGGGGACAATATACTTCCCTGACGTACGCCCCTTGTTACAGGAAAAGAAAGACTATAATCACCATCCCATCTGACTAAAGATGTCAAACCTCCATACCACTTACACAAAAATTACCACTGTGACAAAGGGAGTACATCTAGGACCTTATACATAAGCCCGTCATGCCAGACACGATCAAAACACTTCTCGGCATCGAGTGTACATAGATGCAAATGGGAACCTCTGTTGTTAAAATGTAGACTAATATCATTTAAGAATGTACAGTCGAAGGGGCCCGAAGGGGGCGCTCCTCCTCGCACGAAATCCAAACTGTATGTCACTGACGTCAGCCGGAACCATGAATAATTCGATTAACTTAGAATGGACAGAGCTAAGAGTTATTGGGCGGTGGTTTTCTGACATGTTTGGATTTAGGCAACTCTTCTTAAGTATTGGTATAATAATGCCAGTGTTAAACACACATGGAACGATACAATGACTGATTATAAAAGTATAAAAAGATGCAAGTAGGTTACATAACATAGTGGATCTACCATAAATTAAATGTTCAGCAGTTATACCATCGCATCCTGGTGAGCTGTTTTTAACTTACTTACTCATCATGTCAGATACCATATCCGTAGTTACCAACGTGGAATCCCTTAAATATGTCGTCAGACTCAGTAATTTCAATAAATTTATGTCGGACAGCATCAGTAGTGAGCTGTTGATTCTCAGTCATATATGTATGATTATCATTCATTATGCTTCAATAAAAATCCCCTATGGTTTGGGTATCCAGTGAACAGTTGACCCGTTTATGTTTAATCCCATTCCAGAAACAGGTCATTCTTCTATTTCTGTACATGTTATTTAACCTTTGATGAGACATGTCCGATTCATGTCGCAGATAATATCTACAATATTTTCTAAATGTCTTTTTCCCACCTTTATAGCATTTATAGACTTCTCCATGGTTTGGTCGACCACCCTGATTCCATAAAGACCACCAAAATCTCTTCTTATTTCTTAAGAGACTAAGATGCGGACTCCAGTATTTCTTTGACTTAAATGAATTCTTCAATGTACAGCCCGCTTCTTCAGAAGCACTATGTATCACATTATTTCAGTTTGAAAGAAAATCATCAACAAGCTCCTATTTATCAACTTGGTTACTGTCATATTCTGAGTCAATAGGTTGTATCTCAGAGAATATCTCACATAATATCAAATTATAATTTTCAATGCGACATTGCTTTCCCCAGCGGGGTGGCTGAGAATATGATAAAATATTAGGTAAACCACACTTACCTGCATGATCTTTACCTGAAGAGACATCCAGAATAATCTCTGTGCAAATAGGCAAATGATCACTGACATCTAATGCATCAAGATCAAGTATTTGACAATTAACAACGTGGTCCATGTCATGTGCAGAGGTAAAGACAAAGTGTATCCAAGTGTATGTATTATTACCATGGTGTTTCAATTTCATGGAAAATTATATCGGCAAAACTTTACAAAGAACAGATATGCCACCATATGGTCGTCCTTTATACTCTGCATTAACATCAGGCATACTTGATTTATTGAACACAGGAAACGTTCCTGGCATAAACCCGTATGATTCTAGTGTGCCTTGAACAAGACAGAGTTCATGAGGCCGGAGCCATGTTTCAGTTAAACACAGAACATCGTGATTTCTGAACAACTCAGCAATATAGTCACTAGACTGTTTGAAGCCTTTACAGTTAAAGTTACATACTTTTAAAGAACACTGTGAGGTTTTATTTTCATCTGCGGTAAGGACTGTAGTCCCGTCCGTAGGACTCCTCGTAGAACTCATGGGACTCACCCAACTGAGGATTTCAAACACTTTTGTCTCCACTGCCCTAAATATGTCCAGCAAAGAAAGAAGCTCCTGCTTACCATCACTCCTTTGTTAGCCCCTGGTGTTAATCCGAACCTTATAATGCATGTTGCAAGTGACAGACTATGTATTATTTTATTGTTCCGGAGTAAAGAACTTGCAGAAGAACGCAATACAGTAATTTTCAGAGCAACGCAAAATTTTGTTGTTGAAACACGCCGATTTATATTTTAACTGGGTAGTATCTTATCCCATATATATATCTCGAAACCAGTATATACCATTGCAGTGTATTTGTATGTTCAACTTTCAGCATATTCATTCCTCAGATCATAGGTTTATTCAACAGGTCTGTAAGAATACATGTATAATGCTCCCACATATGGGTCAACACTACATATATAGGTCGACAATGACAAGGCGGAAATGAATACCCGAGCTACTGGGCGCAATAGCGGCTGCACAGTGGCAGTGTGAGTAGGTACAACAGAGAAATTTTTTCTAATGTTGCAACCCACTTTAAACTTATTTTTAATGAAAGAGCTCTCAAAAAGAGAGAAAACAGTGTTTATTTTATTGAAATCGGACCACCGGGTGATTTTTAATTAATTTTTAACGATTTTTTTCTCACGGGTGGACTTAGACATTTTTCAGGATTTTCAATAATGAGACAAAAACCCAACTTATACAAAGAAGCAACTCCCCAAGAAACCAAAAAAAGCTTAACCTGTCTTCATTATACAACCAAGTTTTATTATATATGATAAAAGACACTGAAATACATTGCATTTCACTGTTATAGGCTCACAAAATCACTTTTATGTCAATTTCGCGACTGATTTATGCACATTTTTAGCATTTTTTCCTAATTTGTGAGTTTGCAGCCAGGGTGCTTCGGCCGCGCCCAGCAGGCTATAACCTCCCCTTCAGTCGCTCCCTGTGCTGAGGATGCATTAGCTTGTTACTAAGTATATTCGTGTCTATATGCATGTTTCTTCATTGGATTGGAATGTTGAATTTTATTTTCTTTGTTTAATTGTATTACAGCATGTCTACCAGAGTGCATAGTCACATGTTTGTACATTGTATTGTCCTATGCGTCTTGTATATGTCATTTTGTGCGTCTCCGTGTCTGGAGAACCCCTAGATTAGTTATATTTTATGCACTATTGGGTAATACAGTGAAAATAAATATGTTTAAACTAAACATAAGCAACAAAACAAAGAATGAATATTTTTTTGAAAACAATATGTCTGTGTTCACACACAGACATGATAGTGACCGAGATAGCAGATGGAAATAAGACAGCAAATCAACATACAAAAACATGAAACACAAGCAAATAAATGCCCTCTGAAATTCCAGTATAAAAATCAAACAGGGCGAGTTCTGTGAGTTAGTGGGAAACTTGTTCCAAACGATAGCGCATTGATATTTCATGGCGTGTTTGCACTAAGGTGTTCTGTGTGATGCACCATGTACATTTATAGCTTTATGTTGTGGTAACATGAGAATGAATACTGGCGATTGAGTTAACATGTCAGGAAAACTCGGACATGCAGTTGTGAGATTATCATAAATACGCCAGCAATAAATATAAGTGTAAACTAGGAAAGATGATTTGCTGCATAGCAAATCAGTGTGTGTGTCTTCAAAGCATATTGATATGGCAATGTACAACTTTTCCATAAAACAGGAGTAGAAGTTGGAATGGCATCTCTATCTATTAAAGCTTTGAGGTTATTCAAGATTTAAAATTTCTAATGGTGCTTTTTTCACATAATTTAAATTGCTACAACTTTTATTTTTAATTCATTAGGTGATTAGGTGCCAATGGTCAACAACCCCCCTAGTAGAAGTTGGAATGACATCTCTATTATACTGTTGAAGATATTCAAGATTGAAAAATTCAAATTCAGAAAGAAAGAAAGAAAGAAAGAAAGGAGGGAGGGAGGGAGGGAGAAAGAAAGAAAGAAAGAAAGAAAGAAAGAAAGAAAGAAAGAAAGAAAGAAAGAAAGAAAGACAGAGAGACAGACAGACAGAAAGAAAGGAAGAAACAGAAAAGTGTGTGTTGACACACACACACTTTAATGATAGAATGCATGAGCAGGGATCTTGAGCATTTCCTGGACTGTGTAATTGTATATAAATAATGTAGCCCAAAATGTTTTCTTTAAGAGCCACTGAACTGACTGGTGTCCAGAAAGATAACATTAACTTATAATTAAATTACCAAACAGACATAGCTATTCAATCAATGCAGCCAATGTTTAAATGACAAAATTAACTCATTCAGTGAGGAACCCAAAGGATATGCTCTTTGCTAATTCTTTCAAATTTGCATTGCTAATACAATGTGTGAAACAAATATAAAAGGTCAGAATATCACAAATCATGAGCAGATATTATATTCTATTATGATTGTCCGAAATTTTAAATCAGAACCCCCTCATTTAAAAGATAAGAATACTCAGTATATTCCTTTGATACAAATTTTACTGACAGTAAATGAAGACTTCTGTCCCGAATGAGTCAAGGGATGCCGCATTTACAAAGGGTCATTTTGATGTCACATCTTGTAAAATATATACCAGGATTACGGCTTGTTTGCAGTTTAATTGAGATGTGACACCCCTGTAAAAATGTCCCACAGGTCTTACAATGTTGATAAAGGCTGTGGATTATGAGTGAAATCTATTGGGGGTAATAAAATACACATAAACTTAAGGAGGAAAGGGTAGGGTTTATTTTGATGTGGTTACACTTGCCAGGACTTTGGAATAAGCTGGCCATTTGATACCAATCATTCACTGTCACTGGTCATGTGTGTTTGGTGGGGTGGCAGACACATAACAGGGCCAGCTCCACAGTAAAATGGTGTCCCTTTAGCTGGATTATTTTGTAAAAAATCCAATTATTTGAGGCTACAAAAGTGAAAATAAAACCCATATAAATGTCTACAGCAGCACCAATGTGGACCTGTTTACCAACACCACTAATTATAGCAGCCGGGTTGAGTGGCAGGGCAAAGAGGTCAGTGATAGGCTGTTTGGCCCACCAGCACTGTGGTCACAACTAATGAGACGGCCCCCAGAGCTGAAGTTAGGTGGAATGCACTGTATAGTATATAACATATTGAAGATTTAAAACTTTGATTAGCCCTCATTTGCAGAATTTTGAAAAGCATGACCTCTCATTATAAAAAGACCAGACTTTATCCATAGAAGTATAATTGTGCCAAGTTTGGAGTTTCTATGTGTTATACTATTCAAATGAAATGTCGGAAAATTTGCCTGTAAAGAAAGAAAGAAAGAAAGAATTCCTAGAAAAACAGAAAAGTGTGTGCTGACACACACACTTTAATTATCATCCCTTTACAATATCAAATATTTGCTTAACATTAGTTACAGCATGCAATTATGTAAACATATGAAACATCCACAATAGTGCCATTCATGCCATGTAGACACACAAGGACGATAGGGCCCATCATTGCACATCTGTTAACTGTTTCAGTGCATATTTCGACAACAGTCCGATCGATGTGCTGTGAACTGACATACCAACACTTGAATAATATTTGTTGTAAACCGACTTTTCATTCAAGTACCAGCCGGCCTGCAGTTGCAGAGACCATAGAAGAGCATACGATTGGCCCAGAGCAACAGCTGATTGCGCCCAAAGTACGCCAAAGAAAGCTGTTGACTCTGTTAACTCTTGTAGACTTCCTAAGAGAGCGTACACTGCAGTTTGTACTGCAAAGGTCCCACTTGCCACAGGTGCTCCTCGGGGCAAAATAATATATATATATATATATATATATATATATATATATATATATATATATATATAAACGAAAAAAACAAATAAACACCAAAGAGACACTTTGTCTCTATGCTCAGACTCATCTTACTTGCATATATTATGCTAATTAGCACATGAAAGAAGGACGTGCGTAACTTGTCAATAAGAGAACAGAAGGAAAAGTGTGAGTAGTCGCAACTGGCTAATATGAAGGTCAGGAATCCATTTGTCGGGTTATTTTGACGATTGGTGCCCATTTTGACCTTCAAAACCAAGACGGCTGCTGTATATTTTCTTTTCCCCGGGCACAGTGAAAATTCCTACTACTTTTGTGGCTAGGGGACTCAGCTCTGGCATTGCATTTCTGATAGAATGTCATTAATACAGTAGTACTCACAGTCCTCTAATTAGCGAAGATTATGCTAATTAGCACTTGAAAGAAAGTAGCAGAAGTCCTTAGCTTTAGTACAGAAGGGAATGTGTGAATAGTCGCAACTGGCTGATTTGAGGGTCAGGAATCCCTTTCGGGGTTTATTTTGACAATTGACAGCCATTTTGGCCCTTCAAAACCAAGATGGCCCCTGTACATTTCCTTTTCTTCAGGTATCATGCACCACCAATGATAAAATACTGTATTTTTCTAACGACAATTTAAAAAGTAGCCAGATTTTAAAGTGAATTTTGGAGCTGAGACTGCACTACTTTAGACATGTATTAGCTGGAAACATGATTATACAAGAATTAATTTGTACCAATTTGGGAGCGGGGGACCGAGTTCTGGCATTGCATTGATGATAAAAATTGTTCATAGTGCAAGGCAAAAGAAAATCTGCACTTTGCCTATATAGAACCTGCATGATGGCATGAAATTCCTGGGATGTATGATTTCCTTCTGGTGCTGCATTTGCAATAAGGTGTGGTTTAAATGTCAGAGAAAAACTAAATGAAATAAATTCATGAATACTGAGCACATGTTACACAACTATCTTCCATATGATAAATGAGACAAGGAACAGGTGATACAACATCATATTTACACAAATCAGTAACAAAGAGAGTATATTTTTTCAGTGAATACATTGGAAAATAATGAAATCAAAATTATCACCGGCCTTGTATGATGATTTAGATTGGGGCATATAGTTCCTATTAAATTCGAGGTCAACTATATCCTGTTTGTTTTGCATCACAGTCATGTTACTTCACTTCACATCACAGTCCTGTTACGGCACTTCACCTGGAAAAAGAATCACAAATGGCTACTTTATCAAAATGCCTATAAATAATATTTGCAAATACTCCCAACATATTATATGTTCCTTGTCTGATTTGAAGTGAGGTATCACATTTTGAGACAAATGAAGATACATCTAGTTAAAACAAAACTGTTAACAGTGTTTCACAGTGTTATGCACACACTTGATGAGACTCGTACAGGTTGATGCGTTGCTCTTTTACTGTTCTGACCATGATTAAATTATGTTTATTCATTTATTGGTGTGAACATCCACCCTTACACCAACAGAGTTATACATGGCTGCCCATTTATGCAACATCAACATGGGCTTTACAGTCACTCAGACAACCACAGATTGCCAGTTGAGGTAACTTCCAGGAGATGGTTGGAAGTGAGATATAAACTGGCACTGGGGCAGTATCAAGGGCCTCCTGTTTCACCGCCGTCTTGTGGGAGGTTGCGGCTTAGGGGGGGGGGGGGACTGGTTACACACGAATGGCGTGGCTTGAAGACAGTCTTCCAGATGGACAGAAGTAGGAAATTGAGGCAATAATAGGGAAGGCTACACATAGACCAGAGCAGATGACTTATTCAGCGTCAAGAAATCTGTTGTATGCAGACTTCTGGAAAAGCACAGGAGACTAATATATCTGAATTCATGAGGGTGCCAGCAGCCATTTTGTTAGTGCATATCAAAGTCAAATGCATTTCACACCCTCAAATTAGCCACTCCTAATGAATCACTCGTTTCATACTAAATGATTAAAAATTTTGGGATGTGTTTCTTTTTTAGACTAATTAACATAATTTATGCTAATTTAGGCAATATAACGGTATTCATTTAGAAATGAGAATTATTAATGATTTGTGATAGTGGGGCATAACAGATCTCAGTTCTTACATCAGGGAACAAACATCGAGAACACACAGGGTGGGTTATAAAACCATAAACTTCTATAACTTCAAAACAATTCAGATTTTTTTCACGTTTCACCATCAAATCACCTTCAATCACAAATGCAGTGCCAGAAATGACTTCCCCACCCCCCACCCCCACCCCCACCCCAAATTACTATACATGGGTGTATTACATGCGTCACAGATTCTTAATTAGAAAGGTAATTTTGTGGGTCTTTTATGTCTTCCTTTTTCAATCGCTAAATTGTGGGCACTTACACGATACCTTGTTATTTTCGTAAATTCAAAATCCTTTATGATTTGTAATAGTTTTCAAATTTAAATTAATTTTTGAATAGGACATAAGTTCTTTAAATTTTTATCTTGTGTGTCGTTAGTTTTCATTTCTGAATTCCATTGTCTACGAAACTTTTCACTTTGTCGTTTTTTGTGACGCATGTAATACTCTTGATTACGCAGTTCATTTCTTAACAAACTGTCGATTATTTTGTTTATCCAGGCTAGTTCTATTCCAATCATTAAAAGATATTTTCGTTGATTTTGATAAATATTCACACCTTGAAAAATGCAAATTTATCATGAAATCACAAGACGCAGAATTAATCTCAAAATTAAAATCCTCTATAAATTTTGTATAGAAATTGGACGAAACTCCTTGTAATATTTCTCTTCCCATTCAACATTATTGACCCGTCACTCGAAAGTCTTAACCTATTTTAAAAGAAATGTATCTGGTGTCTCTTTGTCCAAAGTTCATGTGTACATGTAATGTTGTAGATACATATATATATTTTTTTGGGGGGGGAGGTCCTTATGACTTTTTAACTGTGTGCTATGTATCATTTTGTATTTGTGTGTACTTTACTCTATTTGTATTTTCTTCATACCTGTACTCGACAAAATACCAAACATTTTGTTTTATGCTGCAGTCAATAAAGTTTAGTTCATGCTAGGTGAAATCGGTTTCCGTAGGATAAGTATTCCAGAACTCAAAACAACTTCATGAAACTTGGCAGAAATAAGTATCTAGGTGAGAACTAGGTCGGGTCTGTACCTCTAGGTCACCTTGACCTGATTCTTAAGGTCACAGGGACACTTATATGAAATTATTTTTCTTGCGATAACTACTGTAAGCCTTTCCAAAAAGTTGATGAAACATGGTAGGATTATGTATGTGGGTAAGGCCCAGATTAGGATTGTAGCTGGTCACCTTGACCTAAATCTCAAGCTCACAGGGTCACTTAGGTGAAATTAGTTTCCGTGCGATAGTCTTGAAGATTTCAACTATAGCTCCATGTCACTTGAGAGGATTATGTTTCTAGGTGAGACCTAATCTGGGATTGTATCTGGGTCACGTTGACATAATTCTCAAAGTTACAGGGTCACTTATGTGGGTTACCTTTTCCCAATTCTCATGGTCCCAGGATCACATGTCAAATTTCATGAAACTGTATGAAACTAAGCAGACTTGTGTATGTGGATATAACCTTGGTTGTGATTGTATTTAGGTAGCTTGGACACATATGTCAAGGTCATAGGGTCACTTATTTGAATGTGTGTGTGTTTTTAGGGGGTCTTTGTGGGTTTTATTGAATGTTGCAGAGGGGCAGTGTTCTGCAGGAGGGGCAGCGCGCACTCCCGGCGCCCCCTCTAAATCCGTGCCTGATTGATATTAATGCATGTTGCTGAAACATATCAACAACGGTTATCATTAAGTTTATGAAAAATTTGCGTTCGAAAACAAGGACAATATATTTTTCATATGCTTTTGATGCACATTCATTCATTCTGTTATTGCCTGAGGAAGAACACTGCTTTATCAGATGACGGTATCTGCATATTGGTAATTAATGTCTTTTATTATTTAAAAACACTAGTTAAAGAGGAGTCGACATGACCACGTTGTTCTAATGCTCTCTTCGACCGTTTGTGAATTCGCAAGTGTAGAAAGGCTGCAGGCAGCTTCCGTTGAAACTGTATGGTAATAAAATAAATATCCCAGAAAAAGAAGACCAGTTAAATGTGACCTTTGATATTCGATACTGCTTGTTTTGAGCACATGCAAAAAATATAAAATGGCAAATTTAAGGTCGAACCATCGAAAATATAAAGCGCGCAAAAACATTATTATGCCTTCACTGTTTAGTTTATAGAAAAGGTATAATAACCCATTAAAGATCGCTAAAGGAAAACACACAAACGAGTGTGCAGCAAGAAATTTACAGAATACTGTAATGGGAGGGGGTGTTACTTCCTCAAATTTTTGGTGGCGGTGTGCGGCTCGACCTTTCAAAATACCTACCCTTTGTTAGGGCACCTTTAAAAAAACAAACAAACAAACAAACAAACAAACCGCCCCCCACCTTTGTTAGGGAATTTTTTAACCGAAATAGCAGAAAATATGGTGCCAAATTAGCGTGAAAAGTGCTCCAGGAAGAAAAGTTTGACCTTAGTTAGGGAAAATTTGCCGAATTTTGGGCCATAAAAGAGAAAAATTACCCTTTTAAAGGGAATATTTTACAAAATACTGGACATTTGCTAGGGATATTTCACGCAATCAAAGGAGGGGCCTTCAGAGCGGCATATACCCAGTGTCGTCACTGATGGGAGTACCCCCCGGCCCCGGGACTGTAATGTCCGTCCGAACACAGGTGACAACAACATAATTGCACCACACATCATTGTTAGCAGTGTATGGCAGTTTGTGATCCAGGTGCAATGTCCTGATACACGTCACGAGAGCACTATTACAACACGCATCTCTGTTGGCAGTGTGTATCAGGTTGTGGTACAAGTGGCAACGGATCAACAGATTTGAGCCCTTGTTTTAAACATAATAATTTAATCTGGATAGCCCTATAGTGCATCGAGATGACTAATACATGGGTTCACCAGAACACGGAGACACACAGTAAGTATGTACAAGGCACACAGGAAAATACGCTTGTTACCAATGTATAATATCAGCGAAAACTCAGTTCAAATATCAAAATTTGATTACATATAAGATCCAAATAAAGGGGCTGGTACACCTCGTGACTTTCATGTAGAAATATGTAGTTATTTCATTAGCTTTTCATACAAGCCCATCAAAAGCATATACTTTCTGAAAGAAAACATGTATCTAAATTGAAATTTACCATTGAATTTCAGATTTAACCATTACAATTATTTCAATTTAATTCTAATTAAATTTGTAAAATTTACATAAAATAAAAAAGCATCTTCAAAAACTAACATATAAGTTTGCTTGAACTATCAAATTAAAGCTAGCACCTGTGTCTAAAAAGCCGTATCTCAGATTTTCAAAAAGGACTTAGGTAATTTTTCTTTCATAAATTATTGAAATTTTATGGAAATTAAAATAAAGAATAAAATTTAAAAAGCTTTAAAATGTGAACTAGACCCTTTGTAAAAAAATTTTAGATACGGTTTTGTAGCCGACGATAGGCTGTCTCTATTTTGATCAAAACCAAATGTTTATCTGGAAATGTGTTTCAGCTATTTTTGTTTATACTCAATACATGAAACATTTAATTGGAATTTAAAAACTAATGAAGATTTAATGACTGAACAGCTGCAAAATTTCTTTTGCTGGTTTTACATTTATCAAGATGTTTTCTTTCATAGAATATATTGTTTTTATGGGTTGAAATGAAAATTTTAGAATATACAGTATAATATTCAACAAAAACTAGCACTTTCTCATTTTATTGTTGTAAAGTGTTCTAGCCCTTTAAGCCAGTATGAAGGTGAATTCAATATTTAACCAATGTGAAAAAACCTGTGATACAAATAAATTTTCATAGTCCAAACTAATTATCATAAAAGTAACCGACATATTTAGTCGTTAAACTTAAAGTGCCTGGTATCAATAATGCACGGCTGAAGTGCATGACAGATCTGGATATTTAGGCAGCTGGAAAGCTCGTTACTGCCACAGGGAAAATATTTTAACTTACCTATCATTACAAATATGGATTATACGATGGGGGCTTACCCCAGGAGTAACAAAGGGAATAACAGTCATTAAGTAATTTGTTTCTCTGAACTATGTAGGTGGAACAGAAGAGAAGAAAATGCTTGAAGTCTTCAGTGGGATAAGAACAGGCGCAGGATGGGTCAGGAAAGATGTTAACTTTGTTGAGGTCAAAGTTTAATCTTGGGAACCCTAGGCGTATTCGTGTGACAAATATTAGCAAATCTGTCACCATGGAGGTAGAACTGAGGAACATTGTCTGTGGCTAAGAGAGTAGTTTTAAATTTCGATTTGAATATTTGTAGGGAAAGCGAATCTCTAATGTCGGAAGGGAGGTTATTTCACTGTTTGATAGCATCTGGGAGAAGAGAGTTACCCAGACGCGATATTCTACATCTAATGGAGCGCAATGACATTGAATGTTGGAGAGCACGACCAACGGGAGGAGGGGTACTGGATTAGAGGGATAGGAAGGAGCCAGACTGTGGTACATTTTGTAAAAGAGGACAAGCTTGAAGTATTTACGTCTGTCTGCAAGAGTTGACCACCCACGCTTACGAAGTAAGTTAACATGTGACGTATGTTTCAAAGCACCGGTACAAATTTTAGCGGCGTTATACCGAATCGACTCCAACCGATCAGACAGCACCTTACCACAGTTGTCGAACAATGCACAACCGAACTCAAGAATTGGATATATCATAGAACAATACAATTTGACCAGGGATTTGCATGCTAGTTTAAACTTAAACCTCCGAAGTAAGGAAATTCTTTGACCTGCTTTCATTATTGGTAATCCGTGTGACATGGGCACGCCAAGATAAGTCACGACTCAAGGTGATGCCGAAATGTGTATGACTATCTGCCTCAGGAATCGGAGACCCACCTAAGAAAACAGGCGGGTGATGAGGTTTCCCAGAAAAAAATAACAGATAGTGATTTGATGGCATTCAATAACTTCTATCTGTCTTTGTCTTGTAGCTGTTATCTTTTGAAGCGAGTTTTTGTCTTGAGTCCCGTTTCTGCCTTTTCCCAAGAGGGATTTGGATGGGACACAGCCCTTTTCCCCAAATGTAATATCAGAACTGTATAATGCTGTCTGTGAATTATGTCTGTGTGCCAAAACAGACATATTGTTTTTCTAGGAATTCTTTCTTTCTTTCTGTCTGTGTTTCTTTATTTATTTACAGGCAAATTTGTCCAACATTTCATCGGAAAAGTATTATACGTAGAAACTCCAAACTTGGCACAATTATACTTCTATAGATGAAGTCTTGCGTTTTTATAATAAAAGGTCATGCTTTTCAAATTAATGCAAATGAGGGCTAATTGAAGTTCTAAATCTTCAATATCTTATATACTATAGTAGAGGTGGTTCCGAGTGTATAGTAGTTCGATCATAGCAAGGAAAAGGTCATCTCAAATGTCAAGGTCATGTGAAGTTCAAAGGTCAATTTTAGGCCAAAATGTCATTTTAAAGGCCAAGGTTTACTTCAGGTGGAGGTCATCTCAAGGTCAAAGGTCATTTAAAGATCAAAGGCCACTTTCTATGGTGGCTTTCTTCTAGCCATAACTTGGTCCATTTTTATCCAATTTTCAAATTTATTTTGATCATGTTGGGCTCAAATTGTAGCTATTGTAACAGGGCACATTTTTGAAACTTATATGTGACCTCTAAAGATCAAAAGTCAATGGCATTTGTACCTTTGAAAGTTTCATCCAGTCATAACTTGGCCAAATTCCATCCAACTCTTATCATGTTGGACTCAAATTGTAGGTATTGCAACACTGCACATTTCTGTAAAACATGTAGCCTCTGAAGGGTAAAGGTCGAGGTCATTTTGCCCTTAGACAGTTTTATCTTGCCATAAGCTTGTCGATTTTCGCCTGACTTGGTTCTTGTTGGGCTTAAATTGTGGTTATTTTAACACTGTACATTTTTGCAATTTATACGTGACCTCTAAAAGTCAAAGGTCAAGGTCATTTGGACTTTAAGATTTTTATCCAGCCATAAGCTCTAATGGAATGTAAAATATCAAAGGACAAAAGTTGTAGCATTTAATATTTACAACTTTTGAAGGCATACAGATTTGCTTTGAAGCAAATCTTCTTTTCTAGTTTCAATATTGTATAATTACAAAATAAAATATGGGATATATATCAGGTTACAATGGGTTAAACCATCATTTTTGCTATTTTCACACATGTCATGCACTTTTCCTTTAAGTTTTGTATCCTGGAATCCGATTTCAGGTTGTGTAAAGGAAAATTGTGAATTTTGGCAAAAGTATTGGGCCTGGTTCTCAGTGTTTGGTGTGGCTTCGGCTGGGGACTAGCTAAGCTTCTAAGCTCCGCCCTGCAGGAATCCAACAATAATAATAATAATAATAATAATAATAATAATAATAATAATAATAATAATAATAATAATAATAATAATAATAATAATAATAATAATAATAATAATAATAATAATAATAATAATAATAATAATAATAATAATAATAATAATAATAATAATAATAATAATAATAATAATAATAATAATAATAATAATAATACGGTGGCTCTCCGCTTGTCTGCCGCGGTCCTGTGTCACTCTTTGACACAGGTGGCCTAGGGGGGAAAAAAATCCATCCCTCTCACACCCTATTCCCGCCTCTAAGGCTCAGGCTTTTCCCATGGGAGCCCCCATGGGAGCCCTTATAAGGGCTACCACCATTCCCATTCCTTCCCCTCCCTGTACTCTGGGATTCTAATTTAACCTGTTGCCTTCTTACTCTATTATTTCATTCCTTTTCTCCCAGCATCCTACCAGGTAGTCCTGTACATTTTTATTACCTTTCCTGCCTCCCAGAAAGCCACCTTTCATAC
>OZ026612.1:84977483-85009483 GCA_964020975.1 Hermodice carunculata
AAAATGCAACGATCAAAGGAAAAAAGTCCTATATAAATAAACGACTTAAACGTCTTTTTTTACGCTCTTGTGATCAACGCATTTTAGCCCTTTTCCAAAGTGTGTATTTTATTAGTGAAGATAAACACAAATATAAAAATTAAGACAGAGGGCCGAGTTGACAACTGCCATCTCAATTGTGTGAAGTCTTTCCCACGTATCCTTCACATGTGGATCATCGGCACTGATCACTGATCTAAGCTGCAGAAAAACGACACAACAAAACAAGAGAGCTGATGCGATTTCTAATCCACCATCAGATTGGATCCCTTTGCGTGTTGGTCAACAAAGGTACAACCCTACTAGATGCACCAGTAAATTTAACAAGGCCTACTTGAAACACTTAGAAATACATGTACGTATCTATTTGGATATATATCGTTGCCGACTGTCACAAGCTTGCAATCCTCACAGGAGTCAAGGCGACCAGTGTCCATTTTGCTTGCCGTACATGTGTTACTGCTAGGTTTAGCCACAAGGTGTCACCCACAGCAACACCTTGTGACCATAATCATTAGCATACTCATTTGGATCATTAATTAAAAATAAAAGACTAATTTGGGAAATTGTTTCTTTCTGTATTCATGTTTTAATGATGCAAATACACATTCTTATTTGAGTTTTATGTCGAAATCTATTATAGATTTCGTAGCTACAATTTGTGTCCAACATGATCAAAATTGGATGATAATTGACCGAGTTACAGCCACATGAATATATCAAATGTCAAAATGAAGTTGACCTTTGACCTCTAGAGGTCACATGTAATTTTTTTTAAAATGTGCAGTGTTACAGTAGTTACAATTTGTGACCAACATGATCAAAATTGGATGGAAATTAACTGAGTTATGGCTGGATGAATATTTCAAACGTACAAATGACCTTGACCTTTGACCTTTAGAGGTCACATGTAAATTACAAAAATGTGCAGTGTTACAATATCTACAATTTGGGTCCAACATCATCAAAATGTTATTGTCCAGTTGGATATTCAATTGGAAAACCCCATTGGTCAAGCCAATGGAACTTTACAGTTGGACCAAACAAAAGTACATTTTGATGAACTCTCCACAAAATAGACTCTGAAATGATTTTTATAGGTGATGAATGGGTTGATACAGAACACAACATGTTAATAAATTAAGTGACATGCAGAAACTCTGACAAGATGGTCCAATGGGATGGTCCAGTTGGATGAAGGTGAATATATATACATGTACAAGAAAAGTTTTAAACTCTGATGTTTGTTTCTAAAATAACATGAAAACATTTGGAATCATTCACATTTTCTTACATTGAACAATGTAAATTGATACCTGTGACCTGTGTTAGGTGTTTACAAATTTCAGCCAATGAGATGGCCCTGTTGTATGAAGGCAAATATTTACAAATATGATAAAAGATTTGGGGGAATCCTCTAAAAAAAGACAAAAACCATGCAAATATTAGGAATTATTTGAATGCAAAGTTGTAGCAGTGAACTGTTTATATTGATGCGTGTAAAAGAAGTAGGCACCTTTCATCCAATGGGATGCTTCTATTGGATGAAGGTCAATATTTACAAATATAATAAAATATCCTGGTAATTCCTTTGAAAATGACAGAACATGCTCACATTTGGAATTGGAATCATTTGAATGCATATTTTTAGCATTGAATTGTTTAGATTGAGACCTGTAATAGAACTAAGTGCCTTTCATCCAATGGGATGGTTCTGCAGGATGGAAATGAAAATTGACTAATGGAAAAATATGGTGTTTTCTTAAAAATAACAAAACAAAACAAAGACTCATTATTATATTCGGAATAGTAGAGAACCACTTGGTTTTATTCTTGTTATCGGTATTTGTGCACTTTCTGCATTGCATCCAATGGGACAGTCCAATGGGATGGTCCTGTAGGATGAAGATAAATATTGACTAATAAACAAATTATGGGTGTTTTAAACACATATTTTAAATAGTTTGATTGTATATTTGTTATTGTACACTATATGATTTGATACTTATACTTAGTTGGCACTTGTGCAATTTTTGCACTCCATCCAATGGGATGGTCCAGTGGGACGATCCAATGGGACAGTCCTATGGAATGAGACTGAATATGGACAAACAAAGAAGGATGGTGTTTTCTTTGACAGAAACAAAATCCATAAAAACATTTGGAAGCATCTGTAGGCAAACAAGTATCAAACTGAAATCATACTAGATTTGAATATCAAAACAATCTCTGTAATCAAATCTAGTGTCTGAATTATGGTCATCTAAACTTTTACACAAAATTGGCACCACGGACAATAACCCGTGACCTATGATGTATGAGGGAATGTGAATGGCTTATGACTTTTAATTCCATTTGTAGGTGTAAAATTTAATCCAATGGGATGGACCAGAAGCTGGTGATCCAATTGGATCCCATGGGATCCCATGGAATACAAGGTCATCCTATGGGATATCCTGTAGGATCCCGTGGGATCCAATGGGATGATTTTTTCGGTATCTGAAAAAGTATAGATTACTGGATTTTTTTTTCTTATATTTATAAGATGGTAAGGACCAGAGATGTTTACATGATAGATATTAGACAATACTTGTGAACAGTTTTTGAGTTACGTTACTGGACAGATCCGGACTGAGTTCATAGTCCAGATTTGTCCTGCCACTTGTTTTATCACATCTATACTGTCTTTATTTCATTTAATTAATTGAAATATTACATTCTATGAATGAATAAACACATAAAAGTTCATTTTATTCATTTTAACCACATTTATGCTGAAAATTAGCACTCAATTATACAAAATGAGGGATGTCTGCAAACATTTTGCCGTGTGATTCATATCTCACACAATTTTCGCTGATCCCATGGATTTCTGGTGGCGTAATTTCATTATGCAGAGCACACTCATGACTATGAAAACACCAAAAATAGGATATCACTGTTAAATAGAACAGAGGGCTCAGTTTAGATGGATGGCGATTTCAACTATGGGCAAAATTCTGTATCTGAGACCTAGGGTATGGAGGTTCAGTTACAGTTGCCATATTGAATTCCAAAGTCTATAAACCGACATGACATGTATTTTTTTATGGAAGTTTACAATATTTACCTCATAAAAACTACAATTTACTATAGGCATCATTGGGAAAATGTTTTGGTAGCATACCCCTGCAACATGCATATACATTTTTTCAGTTTTTGCTCATATGCATTCTGGTTGATTGCATTACATATGATTGTTAGGGAAAAATAGTGGCCCCAGTTCAAACTTTTTTACATGATTTGTACACAAACAATATTTCCAATCTTCAAAGATCATTTATTTGATAATTGTGGAGATGACTTGTTCCCTTAAGGTATTACATGAGTAATTCGGCCGGCTTCCGGGTAGAAGGATTATAGAGTGCATATTGGAAATGACCCTTACAGGTACAGGGGGCTGTCTCTTACATAATTCTGACCACTGTAACACACTTTTTTTCTGAAACTGACAGGTACAGTGTGCAGTATTTATTGACAGGTCAGTTTTCAATATACCCAGCATAGTAACTGAATACACATGGCCACAATGTGAGTTCTCCGTGTCACAGTGCAAGGCGGTGTGACTGCTGTCAGTACTTTGGCTGTAGCAAATGGTAATATCTCAAAATTTTCCCAATGAGGACTTGGTTTTCTTTTTCTCAGACGATTCAGAATATTGTAAGGAACAATTTGGCATAGGACATGTGTGGGTTTATAAGTTATTTTGGAAGGTACAGACTGCAACCTGGTTTGTTTACATTTTTTGCGGGTTGAATTTGTAGCGTAATACCTTAAGGGGCACTGCAGGTGACTACTTTGGGCAGCAGAAAGACCCATTATCACATCTATACTGTCATTATTTCATTTAATTAATTGAAATATTACATTCTATGAATGAATAAACACATAAAAGTTCATTTTATTCATTTTAACCACATTTATGCTGAAAATTAGCACTCAATTATACAAAATGAGGGATGTCTGCAAACATTTTGCCGTGTGATTCATATCTCACACAATTTTCGCTGATCCCATGGATTTCTGGTGGCGTAATTTCATTATGCAGAGCACACTCATGACTATGAAAACACCAAAAATAGGATATCACTGTTAAATAGAACAGAGGGCTCAGTTTAGATGGATGGCGATTTCAACTATGGGCAAAATTCTGTATCTGAGACCTAGGGTATGGAGGTTCAGTTACAGTTGCCGTATTCAATTCCAAAGTCTATAAACCGACATGACATGTATTTCTTTTATGGAAGTTTACAATATTTACCTCATAAAAACTACAATTTACTATAGGCATCATTGGGAAAATGTTTTGGTAGCATACCCCTGCAACATGCATATACAATTTCTCAGTTTTTGCTCATATGCATTCTGGTTGATTGCATTACATATAACTGTTAGGGAAAAATAGTGGCCCAGTTCAAACTTTTTTACATGATTTGTACACAAACAATATTTCCAATCTTCAAAGATCATTTATTTGATAATTGTGGAGATGACTTGTTCCCTTAAGGTATTATGTGAGTAATTCGGCCGGCTTCCGGGTAAAAGGATTATAGAGTGCGTATTGGAAATGACCCTTACAGGTACAGGGGGCTGTCTCTTACATAATTCTGACCACTGTAACACACTTTTTTTCTGAAACTGACAGGTACAGTGTGCAGTATTTATTGACAGGTCAGTTTTCAATATACCCAGCGTAGTAACTGAATACACATGGCCACAATGTGAGTTCTCCGTGTCACAGTGCAAGGCGGCGTGACTGCTGTCAGTACTTTGGCTGTAGCAAATGGTAATATCTCAAAATTTTCCCAATGATGACTAGGTTTTCTTGTTCTCAGATGATTCAGAATATTGTAAGGAACAATTTGGCATAGGACATGTGTGGGTTTATAAGTTATTTTGGAAGGTACAGACTGCAACCTGGTTTGTTTACATTTTTTGCGGGTTGAATTTGTATACTAGGTATCAAAATGGCCGAAAAAGTGTTGTAAAAACCGTGGTATTTTAGAAATAGGCGATGAATTCACGTCCAGGCCAGCAAAGTTCTTTCTTTCTTTCTTTCTTTCTTTCTTTGTTTCTTTCTTTTTATCCATTTATTATGATATAGTTTTCTTTCTATTATTGTCTTTATCTATTTTAACAATTAGAACTTTAATTAACCCCGTGTCTGCTGTCTGAGCGCGTAATAGAATATATCAGACCAAACCAACTAGGCTGCTTGGGGATTCTTTTATCAATGTTCAGATGTTGTTACCACCCTCTCTCTAACAACATATTTCTCTTGAATACATAACAGGAAAGATTATAGTTTGAAATATCGATCATATACTGCAACCATCATTCATTATATTTGTAGACCTCATTTTGATTAACTTTAATCAACCATGGTCTCGCACGACGCTCTTATCAAAAAGAAAGTACACAAAATCCTACTTATATTGTAAATTGTGAAAAAAATGTAGAATCGACGAAAAATCCACATGAAACGCTTGATGATTCTTATGGTATCATTCAATCAAGTCTAAACACATATAAATAACTAATAAATGTATAACATTTAGTGATATTGTAAAATATTGCATTTTTCTCTGTTTTGTGATAAGGTTATGTGATATTTGGTGGCATCTCTGCTTTCACACTTCTCATGCATTAAGAATTATCTAAAATATAGCCTAAAAGTAGATATCGATAATCCCACTTAGACTACATATTTTTGAAACTATCATGAGAGACAGAGAGAGAGAGAGAGAGAGAGAGAGAGAGAGAGAGAGAGAGAGAGAGAGAGAGAGAGAGAGAGAGAGAGAGAGAGAGAGAGAGAGAGAGAGAGAGAGAGAGAGAGAGAGAGAGAGAGCTTCATAATTGGCAAGTTTTGTTCAAATGTTGTGATAAGTATTCAATTCGTCCCATTTCAGGTCTGCGATGGATGAAATACTCTTTTCGTTGTCACTAGAGCATAACGTACAGCATTTCAAGGATCAAGATGTAAGTTAAGTGATCATTCTGATGTCATGTTACATCCATAGGCGGATCCAGAGAGGGGGTGTCCATGGGGTCTGGGCCCCTCCCTTTACGAGCAAAATACCTTTTAAGAAAAAAAAATGAAAAAAAAGGGAAACTAGTCCAAAGCTCTCCTCTCCCACCATGTGGCGTTAATAGAGTGCACGTGACAAACTGTTCTTTACCATTCGCATGTATAATAATAATAATAATAATAATAATAATAATAATAATAATAATAATAATAATAATAATAATAATTATAATAATAATTATAATAATAATAATAATGATAAAATTTAATGTGGTGCGAAACGTCACTATTTTCGTTAAATTTGAACTAGAAAGTTACACATACAACTTTGATCAACATATCTTACATATTTCACTTTGATTTATTGCGCCTTTTATCGTTTCTTTTATAATGAAAGTGTTCATTGTAAAAGAAACGAAAAAAGGCACAATAAGATAAAGTGAAACGTTCGCCATATGCAACTAATCCCTTTGGTATTACTAACAATCAATTCAATTGATTGCTTGCATACCAATGAAATAGTTAAAAGGCAATCAATATACTAGTTACATTAACCCATATTGGTTCCAACCACTTAGACTGGTTGTTTTTTCAACCAATCTGCTTTTAGAATGTGTATATATATGACAGTCAATTACGGGAACAACATTCAAACCGTAGTTTGCATATGTGCAGAGAACTGAGTGACAATATCTTTATAAACCCAACTTTCATCTTTCATCAGTAGTTGGGAGGCTCTGTGGCCGAGTGGTTGGGTGCTGCCCTGCTACCCGAGCGAATTGCGTTCGCTTTCCACTGAGGGCACCTATTTTTCGTCCCGGGAAGCTCCTTTCGTGCACGGTTGGTGACAAGGAGTCTGATTCCTCCGAGGGGCAAATTTTCGTGTTCGACGGAAAATATGGTTGCATGTGGCAATGTTCCCGAACACCTACTGAGCCTCGTTTTTCGAGGTTTTTTCCGGGCACTCCATCATCATCGTCGTCATCATCATCATCATCATCATCATCATCATCATCATCATCATCATCATCATCATCATCATCATCATCATCATCATCATCGTTGGGCTGAGATCTTGCCCACTCCGCCTCATGCAAGACCAGCCACTGGCTGACTCAGCCACGGAGTACAAAGATGTTCAAATAATTTTAATAGACCAGCGCAGACATATTATATTTGGTATCACGATGTAACTTCAGTAGGGACAAACAAATACATGTCACATGTGGCCGCTGCAGTCCCCGATAACCACCACATTAAATTTTATTTTATTTATTTTTTTAAGTATACATGAAAACTGCTAAAAGGAGGTTTGTCACGTGAACCAGACCCAAGCCCCGTATTATGTTTACTCTCTTGTAGCAGAGACACACGGAACTCGGTCTGCTTTGAAGACAAAAATTCTTGGTGAAGCACTGCTGTTGTACTAGCTGCAAAAGTGACACTCGGTACAGTGACAGGCCCTATAAGAAGGGCGTATATTTTATCAAATTCCCATTATAAAAAAAAAAAAAGAAAGAAAATAAAAGAGGCAAACTAGTCCAAATCTCTCCTCTCACACCATGTGGCGTCAATAAAGTGCACGCGACAAACCTCGCTTTAGCATTTGTATGTATATTTAAAACAATAAATATAATAAAATTTAATGTGGTGGTTACCCCTGTCCAAAAAAAAAACAAAAAACAAAAATAAGAGAGAGAAAAAAAATTCACCGTGATGATGATGATGATGATGATGATGATGATGATGATGATGATGATGATGATGATGATGATGATGATGATGATGATGATGATGATGATGATGATGATGATGATTTTATTGACAATACAAAAGTCACTCTTGACTCGTCAATTACACAGAAAAGGACAAAAAAATATATTTCACATGCAGTAGGCCTACATGTCAATTTGAAAAGCTTATCTTGTGTATTTTTCAATATATCGGACCATGGAAATTGTGCCTTTCTGGCGCCCTTCGCCCCACCGTTGTGGGAAAGGGCATCACCCACAAGTCTTTTATCTTTTCATGTCATATTTAAAAATATGAAACGTATTCCTATTCTTATTTGCTTCTAAGCAATTTTCAAGATCCTGATTAATTGTTTCATTATAGGTTTTAATTTATCGGCTAGTATTATCTTGATATAATGTCCGAGAAAAGACAATAGTTCATCAGATCAAAAACCTCCAAATGATTTAAGAGCGAACTGTACATACATTGGACCCCAAAGCATAAAGTTATGAGAATTATAAACAAAAATCCAAGCGGATTATACAAGCAACAGTTATTATTGATTGTTGTTTTAATTAGGATTTCGGGGTTTTACAACTTTCGTAAATGTGAGTCGTGAAACTGAGACCGAGCCATGAAGGGTCGGCGGAATTGTCCCTGCCTGACGAAGGAGGGCCTGGACGCCATTTACGGAAGTAGTTAAACCCCATTCTATCCCAGTATCCATCAACGGTTTTGTTTTTTTTGTTTTTGTTTTTTTGTTTTTTTTTTTTTAGAGTAAAAAATATCAGTTAATATATATATATTAATTAATTAGTCAAAAATGCTTCATGCGAACAGCCTATCTCCCATTAAAAAAAATGTTGCTTGAACCAAAGCGTGGGACTTCTAAAAGCGGAAATACACGTGCAACTTTTATCGCTCGTTGCATGTCGCAGGTTCAAGTTGCACGTTGCAAGCGATAAAATTGCATGTGTATTTAGGTGGTCGCTTGCAACATTATCGCTTGCAACGAAATTGCATCTTGTTGTGCGAATTCTGGCATGTCAGAATTTCTGTACGACGTCGCTTGTTGCACGATCAATAATCGCTTGTTGCAGGTTCAAAATTGCATGTGTATTTTCCTTTCTCGCTTATTGCGGCTATTTCTCCAAATTTGAAATAATTTTGAATGTCTGATTACCGTTATTTCATCCAGAAAAAGGGACTAAACCTGCCAACCCTTCATGGTGCGGGCTTAGTTGAACGTCCAATCCTCCCCAGAAGTAGTTAAACCACTATTTCACTTCGAATTAAAAGGGAAATGATTAACTCAAGATTGGATATTGTACAGACGTTTTGAAATTTTCGTTTGCTTTAATTACCTATTTTTTAAGTTTGGATAAATGGGATATTTCACGTATCTCCTTTAACCCACCAAAGCTTTGTAAAAGTTTTAAAATAATGAAAGAAAGAAAATAATGCAATGGCGCTCTTTGCTCACCCGGCCCTCTTTGCCCCGCTCTCCCCTATGCTCTTCAAAATATTGGCCAGGTAGCCTAACTTAGCGGCGGGAACATCGATTTTAGAGAGAGCAACCGATTTAAATTAGCTTGCTATGGCATGTAGCTTTTGTCGCCTTGCACTTTACCGCTAATTGCAAAGGGTACAAGGGGGGACTTTCAACCCACGTGTTAATCACTTAATGTTTGTCCCCAGAAATTAATATTAATGAGCATACATGTGACGTTGTGTCCGTGCAGCCCTATTATTTCAAGGTTCGAGAACACCTGCTGAGCCGCGTGGGTTTTCTCCAGTATAAAGGTGTTCAATTATTATTATTATTATTATTATTATTATTATTATTATTATTATTATTATTATTATTATTATCATTATCATTATCATTATCATTATCATTATCATTATCATTATCATTATCATTATCATTATCATTATCATTATTATTATTATTATTATTATTATTATTATTATTATTTTGGAAAATCAGTTTTGTGGCCACATTTCTGTAAAATACTCTCTTTAGAATAAGTCTGAATGGTCGCAATCTATGACCAGTTGTTTCACAAACAAGTTATTAGGAAAACAACCATTGCTATTTACATTCAATCTAACTTTTAACATTGCAAGTATAGGAGATAGCCTGGTGTGTTTTGAGACCATAACACATTAGCCTTGTTGGTTATGGAACCATAACACGTGTGTCCCGCCCACATTCCAATAAGCCACGCCTACCTTGGTTTCCAGAACTTAACACTTGAACATGCTCGGCAAATCAGTTTTAATCGTTTCTTTTAATTCTTTCTTTTAAGTTTCTAAATTTCGTGTAAATGAGCAGAAAAATTAAGAGGAAAATGTAAATATAAGCAATGAGGGTCGCTTTTGAGTGTGTTATGGCATAATGACGCGGGTGATTGAAGCTGGCATCTGGCGAGGCCCACGATGTCAGCTTCAATCACGCCCGTCATTATGCTATAACACACACAAAATCGACCCTCATTTCGTAATAAAATCTGCTTGCTGTTGTGGCGCGAAGAGAGTGGTTTGTGCGATGGCCTTCCAATCGCGCTGCCCAGCAGAGAGATTTCACAACAAAACTTGGTTTGTTTATGCCGACAGCTTGACAGGAATACGAAGTGTCACAAGCCGGCTTCTCGAGTGGCCGAAGATAGAAGGCATTGGGTCTATTAACCTGAAATGACATCTAATTTCCTAATTTTAATGGGGAGGTTACTTACAGAATGTCATTCGTGCATTCTGGAAAAAAAGCTCACCTGAAGTGAGCATTGGAGGTAACAAAGCTTGTTCCATGTGAGCACTCATGCAGATATATTTACATCCAATCTAACTTTTAACATTACAAGTATAAGAGAGAGCATGGTGTGTTATGAGACCATAACACATGAGCCTTGTGTGTTATCAGACCATAACACATGTGTCCTGCCCACATTCCAATAAACCACGCCCACCTGGGTTGCCGGAACTTCACATTTGAACATGCTGGACAAATCAGTTTTTGGTCGTTTCTTTTCATTCTGTTTATTCAGTGTCTAAATTGCGTGTAATCGAGCAGTAAAAAATAAGGGGGAAATGTAAATCTAAGCAACGAGGGTCGCTTTTGTGTGTGTGTTATGGCATAATGACGCGGGTGATTCGAAGCTGGCATCGGGCGAGGCACACTGGCGTGCGCCACGCCCACGATGCCAGCTTCAATCACGCGGGTTATTATGCCATAATGCACACAAAATTGACCCTCATTTCTTGCATAACTCCTGTCGAGTCGGGTACTACAGAACTTTTCTCATAACCATACTTCATGATTAAGGACAGGTAAGACACCAAAAATAAATCCCACTTTAGTCAATCCTAGTTAAAACTCTATTTGTGTTAGGATAACATATCATATATGTGTGTAATCGTCATACTCCAAAGAATTTATATGGCCCGTATTTGGGTGTCTGTGATGTTAATTGTTGAATAAACAATTGAAAGTTGACCGCAAAGCATCCACTCCATAAATGTCGATATGTCACTAATTATTTGTGATAAAATCATATTTACACTTGCATCTTAATCCTGACATATTGGCAACCAAAAGCGATCCTACGATTTTTCATGTTTGGTTTGGTTTTTCTGTTATCCATCCTCAAAGTTTGACGTTTCAATTTTCCCTTTGATTTTCAGGATGTTCATTTTCTTCATTTCATAGAAAAAGAACGAAGCAAAATTTTGAAAATCGCTGAATCGTTTTTGCGGTTCAGACATTACAGAATCAAAAGCCGTTAACCGGATTAAATTTCGCCCAGCCGTTTTCTTGGAATAACCATTCTTAGGTGGGGTTCTCGTCCTATTGTCCTTTCTGAGAAAACAAGCTTCAAAGGCCTTTGATGATGATCATTTGCCTCTGAAACAATACCATTTGGTCAAGTTGTGTTGATATTTGTACAAAACGTAGAAAACATCGTCCCTTAACATTTGGGGAGGTTGTCAATCAATTTTAGGCCAATCACATGAATAAAAGAGCCTTTGAAGTACAGAAAGCATTATTCAGCGATCTGTCAAACGGCGACAACGACAGTGTGGTTTCAAAGCGTGACGTCACGGAGGCGGCCCTTCGGGCCCCGTGACCTCCAGCCTGGCAACGAAAATTGTGTTGCCTTGCTTCGGTGGGCGTCCTACGGCCGCTCGTGGTCTGTGCACGGATGCGGGTTTGGTCTTCCGCCCCCTACCTCTTCATCCCGTTTTTAGGGATAGTATTTTATTGTATTTACTCCTGTCTGTATACTTTATGTAGTTAGCTTGTTAGACTTGTCTGTACACTTTATTTAATTAGCTTGTCATTGTTTTGTAGTTATTTTGTCAATGAGTTTCATTTCTCTTTCCAACCTGAATTTTGTAACGTTATTTTGTGTGTTTTCTCTGCTGTTCACGTTTATGCTTATTTCGATGTGTTTACTTGTACTTTTATTTCCTCATCCCTGGGTTTAGATAAAATATCATGTGCGTGAGTATTGTTGATTACAGTGTCAGTTTTTTTCACCGCCTGTCTTTGGTGTGCAGGATCACTGAGGTAATCCATCGCGGCACGGCCTTTGAAGGGACATCGTTAGACGATTGCCGCTCCTCTTGAACATTTGAAGTCTCCCTTCGTTAGAACACAAAACAAGCAAGATAACTATAAAGTAAACCACTAAGGCTGTGAAAGCATGCTTGCATTTTTTCCCTGCCCACAAACATACTTTCGGCATTTCGCCTTGTTTCGCATTGCCGCCCTGATACCACTCTCCTTTTGCCATGGGCCGTTGCTACCTGCAGCCACGTGACAGGCTGTTAAGTATGATTAGCGGGTGGCATTGTTCCGTTTGGCGGCTGAAAACCAAAATAATGACACATGGACGTTGGGATGTCCACATGCTTGTGTGGTTTTTGGCGTTTTTCTCATATTTCTACTTTAGTTAAAAGCTTGACATTTTGACAACTAATAGAAATGACATTCATCTTGTAAAAACCGTTAAAATCTCAAAATCGGCCATGCAAAGGTTTTGGGTGTCTTACCAGTCCTTAAGACCTTTGGGAATAAATGTTGTTTTCATTCACAAACAACATTTGTATGCAAAACTTGATGAAATATTTATAATTCCAAATAAAGATATTGCTGATGTACAACCTGGCTTCCGAAAAAGGCCGTAGCGCCTCTTTTAGATGTGCATTTATTCATGATGCTGTATCTTATTATAATTATAGAAAATATGCTGTGCACTAGAGGCTGAAAAATATTTCCATTTCATATGGCACGGCGGTCGTCTGTTTAAAATAATTGATTTTCTTCCAAAGTCCCTTTGGTTATTACTGTATAAGTGGTACAAGAACTCATATAGCATACTGAAATGGGATGACAATGTTAGTCGCAGTTCTCATGTCAGAAAAGGTGTTCGTCAAGGGAGTATTCTCTCTCCCTACTTATATAATATTTTATTGGTGATATGTTGCAATCGGTTACCTTACAAAATAATGGAACCCACATCGGAAATGTATCCTACAGTATTTTGGCTTATGCCAATAATGTAACTCTGTTTGCGGTACATCGGCTAATCTCCAAAATTCCGTTAATGTTTGTACTGAATATGCAGAGGGTCCATTATAGACAGAATCCTATGTATGGGTTATTTGTTCATCAGTGTTGCTTTGTCCAGTTCCCCAATTCGCGTTTCTAAACCTCACCACAATGACGGTTTTGTTGACGGATAACGTTATTAAGCGCATCATGAGAATTTTATCAAGCCCGGGGCTGAAGAACACATACTTTCTGTCTTGTTGGCCAGATGCCAATGGAATCTTATTTTTCATAACTCTGCATTCTAATTTGCTTTGCGTTACTTTTTTAAAAATGCTTCCTTGCAAAGTTACTTCTTTCTTCTCCGAATCTATACTCTTATGCGAAGACAGCCTATATTAAAAGTTTAGTTTACCCTTTTCTCTCCAGTCGAATCCTGTTTAATTTTTAAAAACCTCTGATCCTTTTGGCTCCGGTCTCCTCGCTCAAGAGGTGATGCGGCACCCTACTCCGTGCAGTACAATGGATGTTTAGCCGCGTCCTACTTGTGTCAAGCACCTGAATCACAAAATTATAAATATCAAACCTTTCGGGCTTTTTTTAATATTGCTACGCTTATGACTTACTTTTACTCATAATAATAATAATAATAATAATAATAATAATAATAATAATAATAATAATAATAATAATAATAATAATAATAATAATAATAATAATAATTTTATTACCCTCAGCACATCGGAGAGTGAAACACACACAAACCGATGCATCCAAATTAAATACATATGAATTGATACATCGAAATTAAACATATACAAGCTAATACATCGAGATCAGACACGAGAAATAAAATCATACACCAAATAAAATTACCTTGGCCAGAACAACGGTACATTACTGTGTTTCAACAGTTTAATTGCTACATACGTTCATCTTTTGGAATGTTTCATAAAATATTCATACCTTATCTGCCCACAAACTTCACGGCATTTGTAACTTAACTTTTTGATCTGCACTAGTAACTTCATAATTGAAGAAGTCGGTGCCAAAACAAGGCAAAGTCCATTTAATGAAGCATATTGTGTGTAATTTACACCTAATTAATGTATGAAATACAGTAGTCAAATTTTTGTTGGATATTAGGGTCCATGCAAATGCAAAAACAAGGGCCATAACCCGCAAGTGCCAAAAGGATCAGAGGTTTTTAAAAATTAAACAGGATTCGACTGGAGACTGCAAATGCAAAAACAAGGGCCATAACCCGCAAGTGCAAAAACTCGGCCAAGTCCCGTTTTTAACACCCACATTATAACGACATATATAGGCATATCAATGTAACTTCTATTGTCTGCTTTTTAAGTTCACAAAGGGAAGTATGCACTTATAATATTTGAAACCATTTGGGACACAGATTTTTTTCCGAAGAAACCAATATTTGGACTTGACCTTGTTTTTGCACTGGCACTTTACTTGGACTTGGCCTTGTTTTTGCACTGTTATTTTTATCATAATGATTGCTTTTGCAGTAAGGGTCATTGCCTTGTCATTGCACAATCTTAAAAGGCTCCTTGCATTCCTGAAAATTATGAAATTTGAATAAAACAATATGTAGAAAGGTTGAGCATTATTTTTAGAATGACAAAATGGTTGAACCTTTGACATACATAAATATAGACTTAGACTTGTTTTTGCACTGACCTCTTTAATTTTGATTCAGTGATTTGTGCTGCTTGTTGTTTGAACTCAAGTTTCAAACCAGAAAGCTTTAACGCCAGTTGCTTGACAAATCAAACCAAGATGTTTTTCTGAAAAAAAAAATACTGGAACACGTTGAACATAAAATGAACATTTTAAATGCTTAAGTTCTAAGTCAACATGTTTCTTTTTGCATCATACTTGGGGTGCCAAACACCGAGACTATATGTTGAAGGACGAATGAGTACAACATATTTTAGCGTCGACTGGTATTTATTGCATGTGAGCACAGACAGTGGACGAACACTCTCAGAATGCAGGATATGGAGTATTTGAACACCTATTTTTCAAAAATTATTCCCATATGTGCCTCTGGCACTCACTTAAATTCCCTTTTCACTTTCTGGACCTCTCCCGTTCCAAACTTTTAGATCCGCCCTCGATATCTTAAAGGAAATTAGACATGTTTGTAAAAAATATTTATCTGTATGGACCATACACTGAAGGATCCTTTTCCAGGCAGCGTGCATGATTATTGATTTCCCGTTAATTAGGGATTATGCCTATGAGTAGTCTTTTTGCAAGGGATGAACAAATTTAATGTCTTTTTTAAAGTTTAAGTAGCATAGAAATTTACTCTGACCCACTCTCCCCCCCCTCCCATCAACTCCCTCCCCCCCCAAAAAAACAAACAAAAAACCAAACTAGAGATAACATACATTGAAATGCTATTTCCCCTCTCCTGATAAAATTATTTAAGTACTGGTGAAAACAACGTTATACTTCATTTTGTCATTTCAAGACATGATCTGTACCTTTGGTTATGTTAAATTGTATTCAAAATATGCACCTGTATACATATATGTAGTATGTCTTATTTTCTCTTCAAATTGTTGTTTCTCTGCATTTTATGATGTTTTTGACAAACATGCATGTATTTTATCCGATGGAACTTTTACCTCGCACACCTTACTTTAGCTCGTTATTGATCTGTTTATGGCTTTTCATCTTTAAATCAAACGTAATGTTTGGAAAATCAGATAGAAATGTGAAAAGAAGATTTTAATATGTTATTTTTCCATTTACAGAATCAGGACATGGATAAAATATATTGTATTTTATCAAACCTATTTGAATTAAAGCTTTCAATTATTTTTTACTTAGGTTGGTCCTAAAGAAGTACTCAGCTTAACAGATGCTGAATTTGAAGTGCTTGGCATCACATCTATTGGGGATAGAGCCCGTCTCCGGCAGCGGTGCCGCCAATACATCACAGGTAAAGCTTATAGATATTTGCATTAATCAATAGGATGTAGAATATAAATTTACCTTTTCTTCTTGAAATATCATTTGCCCTTACAAATGATCGCCTGTCTGAGGCCTTTTTATCAAAGTACCTATTTCCCTACCCTACACCTGGTCAGGTCGTTTCTTATGCTGTGTTTTCCCTATCATTTTTGTACCAACATTGACTGCTCTGTCTCTCCATGCTGGCCAAACGTCATCTACTAATTTAAATGATCAAACTTAAAAGTCTTTCAGCAGGTGCTCGGTTCATATTTGAAAGCGCACAGTTCTGTTCATGCTCAATAATCCTTTTGCTATATTGTACATAGTATTGCTTCTTAGTTCCTTTTGTCAAAGTCTGCTGCACTTATCTCTGCCAACATCAAGGAAACAGCAAACTTTTTCTCGCTCTGTGTCGCCGCTGACCAAAGCAAAGTTAATTTGTGACTTTGAGATTCCTTTTTGTCATGTTTAATTTCCAACGTGCATACGCGACTGTATATGGAATAATTATTCACGGGATTTCAATTTGATTAAAGATTAAATTAGTGATTTTTAATGCAGTATAATGCACCCATATGGATATTTTCAACAAATATTTTGTTTTATTCACAGAGGAACGCAGGGAGGATATTGGCACTCTTGTGGACGCAATACGTAAAAGCCAACCCAAACCAAGAAAAAGGGTAATTCAAACTTTAAGAATATGTAGCAATCTAATAAGTGGTATATCAATTATGACAGTTTCCAATGCTTATGATCAAAATTAACTTGCCTTGCAAAATTATATGTTTATGTCATAATGCATTACCTAGACTACTAATGGGTAGTTGACCTCAAGGTCAAGTCTCTGCCAAAATTAATACAACCAGATAATTATTTCTGGCCTACCACTGCTCTCGGACCTGATTACGAGAGCGCCATCTAAATTCGCTTGGTTTCCCGAAACCTCGATCTCATACTTCAGTTCATCTCTTTTGGCGGCCAATGGTTACATGGCCTGATTTTCGTTCATCAGAGATTTTCTCTCCACTGCTACTTGCGGCAGTGTTATCTGTCCGCGTTTAGCGGTTTGTTACATCATCACATATTGTTTGCGTTGGTGAAGTATAGGAGTGGACGGACTTGGTTCAGCTTTTTCTTCAAGAATTTTTTCCACTTGCTGATCGTTCTCAATGACTTTAAGCATGCGCCTCACAGGAATTTGGTAGTAATTTATGCGTATCCCTGGTTACAGTGACACGACGCATGTGCAGTAGCGTAACTAGTGTTTGTGGTTTCACCCCAGCAATTCAACCTGTGGAAACACAGATGAACAGAGCTACCACCTTCTAGTTCACTCAATGGAGCACAGGCATATATGTTTTATACACCAAAATGTTCGTAAGAATTTTTTGCAACAAAAAAAAACACCACAAAACATGGACATGAATGAAAAATTTTCAGCAAATTGCCATGGCAACCAGCTCTGCGTAGTACTACTTGCAATATCATTGCGCACACACAGTGTTTACTCCAGCCGAACCACTGTGTTTACTGTTGCCAGTGTCCATACCTTAATAATATTCATTTGAGCTAAAAGTATACATTGTTTTCCACTACCAAGCCAAAATCTGCCTATCTGGTAGCAAACATTTTGAACATACAGCCCCTTGCATCCCTAGGCCTCATATTTTATTGGCGCTCTCCAATCATGTTACCTCAGCACAGGCATGATTGCGCCCATGGAACCTTCTCCATTTTTCCCCAGTGTTTTGTAAACAAGGGGAATATGTCACTTATGTGGGACTCGAAGATCCAGTTCATGGCTTGGGAAAAGCTTAGGGCATTAAATGTTCCCAAGATAATCCTTGTGAGATTTGTTTGGGGTGTCACGACCTGTTTTTTTCAGTGCAGAGGCTTGGGTGGCCCAGAAGAAACTCCAAAAGGGCCCAGTCAACACTACATCCTAGGAAAAAGACTGTGCCAATAAAGGAGAGACCAGGTAAGCCCCGAGAATGTACGGTCTCTTTATCTAAGATCGAGGCCGCAACACCAACCACTAGGACTGATCTTCCCTGGCAACAGTTATGACGGTACCAACTACCTCAGGAACAGCTCAACCTGCAGCCGTACCGGCATACAAGCAATGAGCAACGTTACAGACATTCTCATTCTCACTTCTCATTCATTGGAATATAGAGGAGGGCTCCATTACGTCAGCCACCAGGCCCAGTGTCAAAAAAACTATTACTTGAACCGGTGGTGCACCATTCAACTGTGCAGAAAGAATCTGTAGTACAGCAGTTATGACCTACTGACCTCAGGCACAAGTTAGGCGCTAAACAGGGTCAGCATACCATGACTATTGCTCTGGTGGACAACCAGACAAAGATACAGAACAGGCAGCCACCGGTCACTTATGAGCAGTAAATTGTTGATTTTTACCCCACTGGAGGATTTGTTGGTGCAACCCATAACTCAGCCAGCTCGGAGGTTTGTTCTCAAATGAGCAGACCAACTGTACTTCCACTACCGTCGGCTCCTACTCTGATCTGCAGGATTAGCCACCAAGGTCAGCAGGACCAGTGGTACAGCAGTTTTACAAATAAGCCTTGTCTGAAACAAGATAAGTTTTAATGTGGATAAGTAGTTTTGACACCAGACTAGCCAGGTGGACCCTGTATCACATGACCTCTTTGATGAGTGCATATTGTGCCATATTGGAGGTTGCATTGTTATGGCATCAGGACCTCCCCACTTACAATTGGCCCAGTTTCATTTCAGTGACAGGGCGATTATTTATTGGCTACTTCCCTCTAGGAGGCAGTGGACAAACTTTTAGAGAAGAGAGCCATAGAAATGGTGCAGATCCTGATGTCACCAGGGTTTTGCAGCCAGCCCCGCCGGTGCGAAAGAGGGATGGCGGTTTATGGGCAGTGACAGATTTGAAGACCCTTAATTAGTTCTTAGGGGCCAGCAAGTTCAAAATGGATACTCCGGCCTCCATAGCAGTGGCGATGAGACAAGGTGACTGTGCCATGTCCATTGACCTCAAAGATGCCTACTTCTGCATAGCCATTGCAGAGAAGTACCAGAAGCATATCCGTTTTGTGAACAACGGAGTAGCCCATCAGTTCCAGGCTCTTGCATTCGGACTGGCCCTGGTACATCTGGTCTTCACCAGATTAATGGGGATATTAGCCAATTATGCACACTGCAGAGGCATACGTTTACATATTTATCTGGACGAATGGCTTCTGAGAGCTTCAAAACAGTTGATCCTGCACCAGGATTCAGCCTTGGTGCTCATGATTTGCACGGACTTACAGCTGTTGGTGAACTTTCCAGAGTCCAATTGGATTCGTCCCAGGACTTCAAGTTCCTCGGGGTGAGATATCAGACAGACCTTCACCTGCTACCCTTCGACGGGAGGACAGATTCCATAGGTTGTAGAAAATTCTGGTTTTCTTTTTGAACAAACCAGGCATGCTGGCAAAAGCTTGGAGAAGTTTAATAGGAACTCTAAAGTCTCTAGACTTCCAGGTTCCTCAAGGCCAGGTCCATCAATGACTTTCTCCAATCGTGGGATCAAGTGTTCCAGTTTCAAATGCTCCCCATCTCCCAAGAGGTGAGGCAGTCGTTAACATTGTGGCAAAGCAGGGACAAGGCAGGGTCATATCCATTCGAGAGAGAGCACATGGATAGAGTACCTCTTAACTTTTGTACCTATAAGACAGTGTTTTTGCTTGCCCTAAAATTCACTCTTCCTTCCCCTTAAGCCTAAGCAGGATAAAGTCCACACAAACACTCTTTCAAGCTGGATCACTAAAGCTATCAAAGCAGCTTATGTAGCCTAAGGGAAAGCTCCTGAACAAGTCAGAGCGCATGGAGTTAGGGCCATTGCGATGTCTTGGGACACACTTAAACGGGTGTTGTTTTCTGACATCATGGCGGCTTGTTGGTGGTGATCCAATTCGATGTTTTCAGACTTTTACCTGAGATATATATTCTGTATAGAGGGTGATCTCATGACTTTGACAGATCAACTGACTCCTTCGATGTGTACAGGTTGAGCTACCTGGCCTCCTGAGGCTCACATGCTCAAGTTTAGACCAGAGATCGTCATCTCTATCCCTCTATGTGCATAGCTTGCTACAGCTGCGTCATAGAGGCAATCTTTTGCATAGCTCTCATGCCAGGACACTTGTCTTTACTTTCCTTGGTTTCGTGGGAAGGTCATCCGTCTCAGACACTAGGATGTCTTTTTCATGGGTTTATAAACCAACTCCTGCTGTTGTAGCAGGATTTTTTTTTCAGTAGAGCACTTTTGTCTTTTCTGGTCTTCCACTTAGGGCTATTCAAGGCCCGAAGGCCAGAATGACTGCCTACCACCGACTATGATGGTATGTCTACCCATTAGTAGTCTTTAAGTAATGTATTATGACATAAATCTGTAAAATTTAAGCAATTTTTATATTTATTAATAATACATACCTATAGACTACATAGAAACCCACTCAACCTTCCCCGCTAAAGTTTATTCTTGGGGCTATGGCCGCCAAAAGATAACTGAAGTATGAGATCAAGGCTTTGGGACACCAAGCAAATATAGATTGCGCTGTGGTCGACCGTCCATGAACAGTGGGAGACTGAAACTAACTATCTGGTTGTATTAATTTTAGAGAGACGTGACCTTGAGGTCAACTGCCCTTTATTAGTCTGTAGGTATGATTGATAAATATGAATATTACTTAAATTGTACAGAGTTAATGAAATATATTAAATTTTATTTCAAAGTCGCTTAGTTTTCAACCTCCAGAGGTCCGGCCATCCGTACATTACCAAGCAATATAAAAATATTGACTGCCCCGTTATCATTTTTTTCTAAGATGCATCACAGGATGGACCTAAACTCAATTTAAAGCCAGTTTGCTCAAACCATTTGTATTTGTTTTGATTAATTTTGGAAACTATCTATTTGGTAGGCTGTGTACGTGACACTCAGATAATCTACTGCAATAGGCCTCTCTTGATAATGCTTTAATGCAGCTTCATAATCTTTTTTATAATGAAAGATGAACCTAACTAGGAGAAGTCAGCATCAGCAACAGTGTGTGCATTCTAATTTCATCTGAACACACAAATCAATACACCAAAATGCTAGAGGGCTAGAACTGTGTATTTCCATCGAATTACATGTCAATCAAGTGTTGTATAGAATTATTATTTGTTAGTCTGAAATTTATGTGCGAATTACATATACACATTTTTTTTAGGATGATAAATTTAGCATTTCTACCAGCAACAGTTGGATAGTATTATGAACAATAATAACAATAATATTAATAATAATAATAATAATAATAATAATAATAATAATAATAATAATAATAATAATAATAACAACAACAACAACAACAACAACAACTCTGTGATGTCTGTTGAACCCTTCATAAACCTTTTAATCTTGACGTTGCGTGATAGTAAGTGTTCATTGGAGTACTTTTATGTGCCTAATCACCTTTCTTCCTTTATACAAGACTTTCATATTAATTTCCTGCCACAACTGCATTCCTGGTTGCCTTGGTAACCCTAGTTGGGCCTGGCAAGATACGGGTGGGTGTGGATGCGGGCAAGCGGGATATAACTAAATTATGACTATTTTGGAAATAAAGAATACCTATTACAAGCAGATGATTATTTCCTCTTATATCCAGCTTATGAAGTACTACATGAACATGACTCAAAATAACACTAATTTCGCGAGAAAAGGACATGTAGCTCTGCCTGTGACAGTGATATGCCCGTTCGTCCTCCGTGAGTGACAAGCGTCAAACCCGTGCTTTGTGGAGAGAAATTAGTCCCGTATTAATTACCACATGTCGTTGATGACCCTCAGAACTTTTGCAAGCTGTTTCTTAAAGCTATGATAGCCAGCTGGATGAACATTATATGGAAGATTCACAAAACATAGGAGATGTTGCTGGATAATTAATGGAATATAAATTTGATTGCCCAGTTGAAATACCGGCTTCGGCGATTGAAATGTCCTGTATAAGGCCCCCTTGTTTAGTGGTAGTGGCCGAGCAATGTTTCTCTGGAATGCCCCTCTGTTGAACGTCTCCTTGTGGTGCAGAAGTAGTGGCCAAGTCATTTTTCCCCTTTGATGACACTCTTTCGTAAGATGTGTGATGTCATGAATAAATGTTGCTTTACCCTTCAAAATAACTGCTGAGTCAGCACATTTGAAAAAAAGATAGATGGAAACTTTAAACTGATAATATATGTAATGCTCCTCCGGTACTGTTTTTATGATGACAAAATGCGTTTGGATTTATAATAAAACACTTTTTATATAGTTCAATGGACTGACAGTAATTGTTGTTACCCCATTAAAAGTTTGATGGCCAGAAAAGTTGCATTTCAACTCTCAAAGTGCAAGTTTAAAGACTTAGTCAACCGCTTTCCTTGGTATGCTTTGGGCACAATGATCATAAACTGGAGGAGCGAAATGGTCCATCGTTTGCCCATAGTTCATTGTGGCGTGGCCTATGGTATAAATTGTGAGAATCGTGTAATATAACATGTTTCAATATTTGGAATTGATAACTCAGATTAAATGAGCTCTTTTTTATGAATAAGCTAAAATAACGTCATAGCGATATCCCATGGCAAGCCTCTGGGAAATTTCGGCGAATTCGCTTTTTCCTAAAGAAAGCCACCTGACATCCGGTGTGGAATGAAGAAAAGTTAGAACGATGTCTTGTTAATGCTTGACTCGCAAAGATTTCAAATAACTTAGGCCTATGTATGTTTATTTGTTTGATTTTTAGGCAGATAAACCCGGGAAAAAACGACAAGAAAAAGACCAAAAGAGTGTACTGTGGCTGGAAACATAAGAGAAACGAACGATCGCAATACTGCCAGATAGGGGCATGGTAAAGGCGGCGGCATATTCCACATTGACTTCAATAAAGAAGCACTGTTAGATGAGGTGCAGGAAGGTTTGCTAAAAACGTACTTCCCAGGTGGTAAATCCCAATTTGGCAACATATGTCAAATGCGTAAAGCATATGTTGGAAACTTCTCTGGACAGCCATTGCGGGCATATTTAGACAGTGGGGATCTGTTCACGCTGGGAGCCTGTTCGGAACAAATTTCTCGCCTTTTAGTATCTCTGTTCTGTGTCATTAAGTTACTTAATCCACCGATTCGAACCGTCGATCCAACTGTGGTTGAACCGTTATGGAAAATTTAGATCTGGATCGTGATTTTTGAGGCATGACCCGGATTAACCTAATTTCGGTTTACTGAAAACACGCACTAGTCATTGTGACTCAGAAAAAGGTTTTTGTTGGCACCGTCATGATTAGTTTCTGACAAGTCAAATTAGTGAAATAAGACTTCCTTTGACTCAAAATGGTTGGTGTGTGTTTTCAGTGTTGAACCTCTGAAGTAGACAATATTATAGAGGTTAAGCAAGACTACGTGAACCTGAGCATGAACTTGAAGAAGGGATCTAGTTTGTACTAATTTCAACCCCATGATCATTTTACATATCCAACATTTAGATTTTCATGTAAATATGAATATTTGATATTTATATTTACTATGGTGGTTAATTAGTAAAAACTACATCCCTTCTTAACTTTGAGGTTCAGGTTCACGTTGCCTTTGCCTAGCCTTGTTTAACCTCTATTATATCAAGGTATCAGCAACATTGCCGTTGACCATGTAGTATACAAAACGCATCATCTAAGCCTAGTGAGATATCATTCGGTTGACAGTGCGTAACGAAGCTATACAGGCTATCTCTACCTGGTGGGCAAAACATGTTTCGGGACTGACAATTGCATACGTACAAATCCCATAAGTTGGAGTGCAGCAAAGGAGTACTCTGGAACCGTCAGCATTTTCACATTGAAATGTCTCTTAATACTACTTAGCCCACACTTTATTTTTCAAAGACAAAATGGGTTAAGTTATTTTAAAGATCGAAAGAATTCGATCGCAAACCCTGCTGAAGTGAAATATTTGAAAGAAGTCGAGGATTATTCGTTAAGTGCACAGTGACAGTAGGACTGAAATTGCACTAGATGGGCATGACTTCCCACAGCATGAACTGGAGTGAAACGCGAGACAACCCTTCTTGATAAAGGAATACTTTACTCTCCGGTGGTGATTCTATGTAGGAGCAATTACCGTAATTTCTAAGTCGCAAATATTGCCCCTTATGTAGAACATGTCGCAATTGTGAAGAAAACAAAAAAAAATGGCTGCTCGTGCTTTGGAAATTTCAAGTACCCGTTCTACACTAAATACACTTAATACAGTCCTCATGTTTTGCATATGAACTCAGAAACTCACAACTCAGAAACGTTTTATTTGACAATGAAAAATCAAAATACAAGAAAATTAACATCAGTATTGTACATTCATTAATAACAAAAGCTTATGAGAAGTCTGTCAGGATGCCCAGTTAATGACTGAGATCCGCTATCGCTTGGGCCACCTTTAACGGGTAACTAGTTTACAGCATCTTGCACATGGATTACTTAACTGAAATAAAAGAATCACTGGACAGTCAAAACTTTGGATGATGAGGAAAAATAAATACAATACATTCTATTATCTGTTACATACAAAACAATCTGGTAGGGTACAGATCTCTTGGTATTCATTTATGTGGATTTTTTTATATACCTAGAAAAACCGTGGTATGAATGGGAATACTTTTTTTTCAGTTATACAGGGAGGTGTAGTGAGAAGTAACCTTGGGATGTAGTATCGAATGAAATCTTTTGATCTGGTTTTGTTGGGTATTGTGAGGGGAGGCACGACTCTGGCACGAAAGTAATAGGTTTGAGTGGGTTGTTTAACTTGATAAATGCCTTTGAAATAATAAGGAAGTTCGTCATGTGAATATTTGTAGTAACATTTCAGTGCTTTCAACTTTATCAAGTCCTCTATTTTTAATAGATTTAGCTGCTTAAAAAGCGGGGCGGTATATGCATTATAATTAGCATTACAAATTGTGCGGATCGCCTTTTTTTTAATCATAGAAATACGCTCATATGAAAATCCCCATACAAGAATACCATAGTTTAAATGTGATAAAAACAGTGAATTATAAATATGCAAAAGGCCAATTTTTGGTAAAACTTTGTTAATTTTCTTCAAGATCCCATTTACTTTAGCAAGTTTGTTTCCTATTTTACTTACATGAACATCCCACTTTAGGTTTTATGATTATAGAATATGTTTTTCCCCAATAGTTTTGTCTGTACCTGTGCCCCATTATATTAACTAGTTTAATCCTATGGTGCTATATGAGAACTTAACATGCAAGATAGGTGATGATATAGCCCGTATAAACTTCAGAAAATGCTTGTATGTTGAACATGTTATGCATGTTATGGAAAAGTTATATATATATATATATATATATATATATATATATATATATATATATATATATATATATATATATATATATATATATATATATATATATATATATATATATAATGTGTGTGTGTTACTACACCACAGATATCTTTCAACCCAAAGGCCCAACCAAACGTGAACAGTTTGCGTCAGGACCTAATAAGGTAAGTGCAAAGAATCTGCACAGTTTGCGTCAGGACCTAATAAGGTAAGTGCAAAGAATCTGCTACGTAGGATAGATTGCGAAAAAACGGGACACAAGGTAAAGTTGGGGCATTAAAACTATTTTCGTCTCATTAATTTAATCTGGTTGTCTCTGGTCAACAAACGAAGCCTAATAAAAAGGACAGCTTCTTAACTTTTCTATTTTCACTCGGTCTTATCCATGCCGTTTGTAATTAACGGGTTGTGCAGAAAAAAGGCCTAGAAGAGAGATAAGCCCTTGCATCAATTGTTTAAGAAAACACAAACATTTTCCGAAGCGCTTCATTCCACTAAACGAAACATATTAGTTTCTTCTGCAACTTCAGTTGGTATGTTAGGTTAGAAGGCGTAATCTCCTAATTTTGCCATTTTACACCCAAGTACTTCAGTCCCTCAGGTCATGTGACATGGTATATTCCACGTACGCCGAAGGAAGCTAGATAAAGTGGGACAATTTGTTTCATGTAATGTGGGGCATAAACATTTTGGCTTTAGTCTCAATTTTGTTTTGTTTTGTTTTATAAATTTGTTGATTGAAACAAAATAAATTTAATGTCAGCTGGAATGGAATGGTTGGGTAATTATACTGACCTCAAAAAAATAATTACCTTGGTGTAAAGACAAGTTCCTAGCCCTTTATCCCGTCCACATGTATGTCATTAAATCGATGAAATTTAGCAGGAATTTGCATGTAAGTGCTCTTTTGCAATCTGGGTAAACCTTGACCTAATTCTCAAGGTCTTTGATTCATTTATGTTATATATTTTCATCATAATTTTGATAGATCTGGAGGAACCTAATGGCCCTTTAATTATTATGTACTCACTTGCGATTTAAGTTGGGTGACCTTGATCTAATTACTAAGTTCATAAAACCATTTTGGTGAAATTTGTTTCACTTTATACCAAAATCCAAGAATGATTTCAATTCACTTCATAAGATATTTTCGAATGTTTCACCTTTGCAAATCTTTACCTAGGAATGAATAAGGTCTAAATGACCTCGACTTAATTCTTAAAGGTCTGAGAGCCATGCATACCTTTAGTTAGATTTGTTTCTATAGCTTACATTTTTACTTAAAATGAGACTGAGGAAAGTTTATGAAACTTGCATGGATCATATACTAAGTAATTACACACCAACAATAGAAATTGGGTGACCTTGACCTAGTTTTCAAGGTTATGGAGCCATTTTGGTAGATTTGGCCTACTTGACTACAGCAAAATGTTCCACTTTATCTTAATTTAAAGATAATCTTGGACACGTCTTGCAAATTTTAATTCTACAAATTGAAACACTTTTAAGATATCCAAATATTATATGCACAATTAAATAAAGTTTGATTTTGTATAGTCTTTTAGGGTAGAAAAGTTGGTAATGTGTTAATAGCGACATGGTAGTTATTTTTTCTAAAAGTGCATCAGTTAAATCTAAGTCACCCTGCTCCTATTATTGTGCAGATTAGGAACTATGTCATTGTAAAGGAAACATATTTCTTTTGTTTATAGTTTTGAGGCTGTCCTGAAGGTTCTGGTCGGCAAGAAAAATGTAGAGGCAAGAGGGCGACAGAACTGTGTAAATGTATGCAGATGGGATGTTTTAAGTGGACTGACGAGAGCTGTTAACAGACCAACGTTCAAGCCAGCAAACCTGTTGAACGTCCGATTTGCAGGGGAGGATGGAATTGATGAGAGGGGTCTCACAAGAGAGTGCCTCCGACTGGCATTGTCTCAAATCAAAGACCATAGAATTTTGAAGGGGGAGAGGAGGACAAATACCTATGCATGGACCAAAAAGGTAATTACACACCCAGCGCATAGACTAGTACAGTCAAAACTCATTACAATGACACTCAGATATCCGACATATTCACTTAACGACACACATTTTAAGGAACAAAAAGTACATTTTCTATGTTATGTGATTCATTTGTCTGACATATTCAGTTATGTGACACAATTTCAGGGGACAGATGGTGTCGTTATAATGAGGTTTCACTGTATTTCGGTGTGAATTATTGTGTCATATCAGGTTGAAATTATATCCAGTGTAAATGGCCAATCGCGAGACCATCAAAAACCCAGACTATTTTCATATTAACGACACTATCATCATTTGGTTTAAGTGCACACACACACACACACACACACACACACACACACACACACACACACAAACACACACACACACACACACACATACATTATTAGATAGAACTGGTTTGTTGATTTGATTGGTTGAAGGCTTTAAGGCGAGCATGTACCGACATGCATTGTAATGTAAGTATATTATTAGGTTATTATCTTCTTCTTTGTAGGTCTAAGTGTCAATGGCAACGTTTGCTATTTCGCTTTATAATATAGACTTATTATAATTAGGTGGAGCTTCTCCTGTGATTGGTCAAAGGCCCTACGTCAAGTATGTACTATTTTGCAATAAACCATGTTCAGAATATCAATAAACCACAATGGCAAGTGCATTGTTTTTCCTCGACAGGGAGCTGTCATAATTTGCTTAGAACTACCACTAGGGTCAAGGCGGATAGGTGTGTGGCAGCGCAGCGCAGTAGGCCCCTAAGAAAGAAAACAGACGACATATTCCACTGTCACGATGCCGTCCCGTAAAGCATGCATGCACATACATACATACATACATACATACATACATACATACATACATACATACATACATACATACGTACGTACGTACGTACGTACATACATACATACATACATACATACATAAGAAGTCATAGAATACATAGTCCATGTGGTGCCGTGTGTTACTGCAGATCAGCAGTCCTTGGGGAGCAATTGCAAACATTTGTTTAAACTTGATTTCGGAAAGGGACTTTCAGCATGCCTCTACGGAAGCATAATATAAGTAATTATAAAATTTCGCGTCCTTTTTCCTCATTGATAGTGTAAACGTAAGAGGTTCTGCATGACGTTCATTAACTGGTTTCAGTTCTGTTGTAAAATTCCACAGCATCAACTGGAAGAAATATAATGGACATATAATAACTATATAATAAACGTAAAACCAGGTGCAATTTACATGCATAAGCCCATCGCATGTGCAAAATAACCAAGGGTAACCGACTTCTACATCGCTCTGATGACTTGAATGACCATCATTTTTGGATGCCAAGAGCTTTGCCTTTCAGTTTAAACTGTATGTAGTGGTATAGACCCAAAAACAGCCGAGCATCGAAATGTTCATTGAAGTCTTTTTATATATTTACTAGACATGACAATGATCATTTTCTTGTATGCAGCAACCAAACTCGGTTACTTTTCTTATTTATAGGCTACAGATCAATATAGATTTAATAGAAAGAGGTGTCATTGGTACTCCTTGCCGTATCTTTTGAATATGGGGTTTTGGTTTTGCCCTTCAATCATGCTTTATTCCTGGAAAACTATATATATATATATATATAACTGGAAAAATTTGATTTGCTTCTCAGCAAATCATACTGTGTGCCTTGAAAACTTTTAAAGATTGCCTATTCAGTATTAAATAATTCCTGCAACAAGACTTTTTTTCATGCGGCTATGTCAAAAACCTTGGAAATGTTTTATAGTTTTGAAGCTATTCAAAGATGTAAATTTTGTGTATTTGTCTAATTTGCACAAGCAAACTGCTCCAACTTCGATTCATGGTAAATTTGATGCAACTTTCCTTCAAATCTATCAACTGACATTTGAATGACACCTCAGTCTGTAGTAGTTTTGAAGGTATTCAAGATTTCAATTTTGTGTATTCACCTAATTTGCATATATTAGAATGCTACAACTTCGGTACATGTCTCACTGGACGCAGCTATGTCACAAACCTACCACTTGAAGTTGAAATGACACCTCTATCTGTAATAGGTCGAAAGTTGATAAAAGAATTCGATCTTGTGTATTCACCTGATGTGCATGAATCAAAATGTTACAACTTTGGTTCATGATTCATTTGGGTCTGGCTATGTCACAAACCTACCAATTGAAGTTGGATTGACACCTCTATTTATAATGATTTGTAGAAAATTTTACTTTTAAAGGTTTCAGTGCTGCTAATTAGCATAATTTCAAATGCTAAATTTTTGTCCACTGTCTACTAGATTGGCAGGTGTCACAAACCTGTATGTACTGCTTTAAATTTTGTGTCTATCTGGAATAATTTGGAAGATACAGAGCTTTTAAAATTTTAATGACCCCTTATTTGCATAATTTTTGACTTGACATTTGAATAAGATACTAAACCCATTTATACTATAAAGTAAAAATTACTGCATCAAGACCAGATTCCCATGCTTTGAAAATTTGGGATATAAAATGACTGCAACAAGTGAAACATGTATACACTGATGTACATGTATTTATAAGTACATGTATTTGAGTTTCACTTTTTATAGGAACCTAAAAGCATTTACATGACAATATCCGCTAATACATGTGTTAACTATTAGGCTCATTTGTAATCCACCGTCATGCATAACATTCAACTTCACAAAGCTCTTATAGAGACCTATGTGTTTAACTATTGAGTGTCCCCAGCCTGAATGTGTCAGCAAAAGTTGTAAGTTTGCACAGGCAACATCGAACTTCGCACAGCTCATGACAAAAATCTATATCCTGGGATAGTTTTGGTGTATTTATTTATTTATTTATTTATTTATTTGTTTGTTTGTTTGTTTGTTTGTTTGTTTATTTATTCATTTATTTATTTGTTTACTATTGATTGATTGATTGATTGATTGATTGATTGATTGATTGATTGATCGATTGATTTTGTAGCTCACAATGAGGGGACCTATGACGCCATAGGTAGAATTATGGCAATTTCCATTGTGCATGGAGGACCGCTACCAAGTTTTTGCAGTCCTCTGCTGTATCAAATGTTGGCATGCGAATGTTCCGAGGTACATGGTGCTCTCTCAGATGTTCAGGACACAGAACTGAGGCAGAAGCTGGACAAAGTAAGTTCTATTTTGTCTATGATAATCTATAAAATGTAATGTTTATATTTGTTGGATTATATGAAGACCGATGATCATGACCTTAAAACAACATGAATCAAAACAACAAACCTATATCAGCTTGCAAATTCTGTGTGAAAAAGACACAATTGGTAAATAAATTCCTAAAAGGCTTCCAAAGATATTTTCATGCAGAAACATGTAGGAAATCTATTTAAGACTGTGTAGTGAATTGGGGAAATGGCAAATAATGGAGTGCCATTTAAATAGTGGCACAATGTATTTTGACAAAAACACAGCCGTATATTTTGTTAGGTGACCCACATTAACAATATAACATTTACGGGTATCCTTCACAACAATCTTGAAACCATGCAAGTTTGACTAACATCTCAACGGAGGCGTGTGTACTGAATGCTTTGGAATCTGTTGCGGAAATTGTACAGTTCAGGTAACTTTATTGGACGCACAGCTGATAGTTATACACTGATAGACGTATTAGTTGAAAGAGAATTACAAAATGTCCAAGTGTAGTTGATTGAATGAGTACGAGCCCGAAAGTGAACGAGATCACTATTGACGAGTGTGCATTATAGGTTTTGTTACCTGGGTTGTAACCCAGTGCAGATGATAGAACACAGAGATTAAGGAGCAAAATTAGTTATTAATGTATACATTAAGTGCAATTTTAAAATTTTCACAAAATTTAGCAACTATTAGCCACCAAGTTTACTCATACTATTTGGCGTTGGCTCTTTCATGTGTGGCGCCTGAAACAAAACAAGCAACATTCAACTCAATACATTCTCTTTATCTAAAACTGTATCGCCACTCTACACAGACTGCCATCTTCGAGTATTTGTCCAGTACAATAAGTATTTTCAAAAACTGCCTATCTGGGAAAAATTATATCAAGTTGTTATCTTGATTTATCAAGAATTTCTGTGATATTATTTGACTTTTTGTAGACGCATCTTCAGTCCAGTATGTCAGTGTTGTTCTGCCTTTTGAAAAATGTG
>OZ026612.1:85009683-85049683 GCA_964020975.1 Hermodice carunculata
TTCTTGGTGCCCACTGGTCGTCTAACCCCAATGTAAGTATACATTTCACAGTCTGTAGGAAGTACAGTAAAACCTCTCAAACTGAACACTTCCGTATACCGTACACCTCTCTATACTGAACACCATTTCTCAGTCCCAAATATGTACTTTTAATGTTATCAAACCTCCCTATACCGAACACCTCACTACATGTATACCAAACACTTTTTTCCGGTCCCAAGGGTGTTCGGTACAGGGAGGTTTTACTGTACATGTCTTTGTGACCATCCTCAGACACAAATGAAACAATCTTGTCACTTCTTACAAACAATATCACTCTATTAGGATGAAAACTGATATTTTCAACTAGCTGCACAGCTTCCATTATTTTCCTATCTTGTCAATATAGAGGATCGAAACCGCGAACATGTTGGTATTTTATTAGTGATTGGAAAGTTGATTGCAAACAATACCAAAGTCAGTAAAATTTGGGTTACATAGTTTTGGATATGCAACATGGAGATATTGGGAACTTGTAATGTCAGGATGGAAGGTGGTGTTTGATGACCGTGCATGTTGCATCCCTTTCATATGTACCCGACATCTATACCTTTCCCAGGTAAGCCATGCCAATAGCAGAGTAGAAAATATCAGAACTTACTAAAAAAGAGTTGCACTTGCAGTTTGTTGAAATGTAAAGCAGTTGGCAAGGAAGGAATGCTTATATCAGTCAATGCACATACCTTAATTATTACCTATATACAAGTATACATACTTGTATGAGGACTAGCTGTACAGTAACTTAGGAGGTGATAATAAGAAGCCATGCATGCATGCAGTGAAGGTACTACATTAATTATTTGTAGGACCAAACATATAGTAGTATCAGCAGTGCACTGTTGGTTAAATTATCACATGACTGTCTGTGTGAGATTGTTGCAAGTGATGATGGTCTAGTGTGAATCTGAATAATGAAACTGTGTCACAACACTATTACATGCCATTGTGAATCAACATGTGGAAACTTCACTGATTGTCAAGTGATCGAGGCCCAATGCAAGCAGATGTGGATGAAGGGAGCATAAGACTATCAGTCCTCTTGATTTTATCTTTTTATTTTAATTTTAAGCAACCCAAACTTATCATGTGATATGCCAAAAAAACACCTAATCCACCCCCCCCCCCCAACCCCCGATAGATCTAAACTGTGGATAACAAGAATTTACTTGTCACAACAGGCAGCTTTCATGAAACTCATTAAAGGCCTTAATTTCACCACCACCATCACCACTAACCCTCTCAGCACCACCACCTCTCGCCCGCCCTCCCCCCCCCCCCCCCCCCCCGCCCCCATTTAAATTTTAAATTCATTGCTAACAATTAGAATGGTCCCCAATGGTTCTAATGAAGCGAAGATATGATCCATTCATAAAAAAAAATTAAGACATTAATAAACAATTTTGGACCATCTTCCGTCTCCTTGCTTCTTACAAAATGTTTTGAAAGGTAATTTAGAAACAATTGTATGAATACTTTAATCACGATGATGCTCTTTTTTACCACAGCTTAATTTTCAGCTCAGTTTCCATAGATTCATGAATATTGTTTCATCAATGCATAATCTTGTTGAGTAAACTTGGTTTGAGTCATAATTAAGTCTCAATCACTTAGTGCAACATTTGGCCACTTTCGTCAATCATAATGTGGACATAACATATATCTGCTTATTTAAAGTGGTGATCTCCACTGTCTTATCACTTGTTAAGCAATGCCTGCATGTACAGTGAATTATGATAACACGTACTTCACCCAGCCTGCATGTTTGCGTGTCACTCCACCTCTCATAGTGTGATGCACAAAGGTAATATTAGCTAACACAGCTTCATCGTGCTGCAGGCATTGTTTTTCCTTCGAGATCCCGGTTTCTTGGAGGCTTGTAGTGACAAGTTGAGACACGCGTATGAAGAAAAAGGACCAGATGAACAAAAGTCACTGACCATTCTGAAAGGTATATTCATTATTTTGTTATGTAACAGTGTGTATTGGTACATGGAAAATTAAACTGTGCAAGGAGCCCGAGGGGGGTACTCTCCGGAATTTTTGGTGGGGTGGTGTGACTTGACCTTTCAAAAACCCACCCTTTATCATGGCACTTTGTCACAAAATGATACCTTTGTTAGGGGATTTTTTAACCAAAATAGTGGTCCCAAATTGGCATGAAAAGTGATATAGGAAGAAAATTTTGACCTGAGTTAGGGAAATTTTCCCAAATTTTGGGCCATAAAAGAGAAAAATTAGCCTTTTTTTTTAATTTTTGGCCAAATACTGGACCTTGTTAGGGAAATTTCACTGAAAGAGGGGGCTTCAGAGGGGGAAGCCCAGTACCCCACCCCACCCCCCTTTGGGCAAGGAGAATCAATTGCAAAGCATAAATCACAATGATGTATACTACATGTATATGCAAAGTCTGACTGGTTTCTCTAGCAATTTAGTTTGTCAGGTGATGAATATAATTGCAGCATGTGTAAGCTTATAATATTATATCAAACAGAAACACAGGAGATTTGCACCTTGTGTTGGCAAGACTGTGTTTATTTCCAGGTGATTTGTGCACAGTATGACATGAGAATGGCATTTTCGTGATTAAGGCGTACACTTTTAAGTATAGTGAAGATTTGTAAATGTGAAATTTTCCAATGGAACAGACTTTAAATTGCTTTAACTTTCATTTAAGACATTATGTTTGTTAGTGCATGCAGTCACCACAAATACACAAGTATGCTTTGGAATGACAATTCTATCTGTTAAATTTAGCCGCGCCTCCACTGGCCAGTATAGACTCTGAAGCTAATATGTGATAAATGTCATAACAGTTACATCATACATTTACGTCGAACACACCCATGCATGGTCACGCTAAGTTCTTTAAAAGGCCAACCTATCTAATGCAACATTCAGTTTCTGTTGTATCACAGAGCAGAGAGTTGGAACAGAGACCAACTCCCTGTAAGTACATCTAGTACACAAAAATATTTATGATAAAAAAACAGACGAGACCAGTGGCGAGGGATGCCTATAACAGCAGAGTTAAAAAAAGAAAAAAAAAAAGAAAAAATTAAGTTTTCCCTGGGATTGAACAGAACTCGCTGTCCTTTGATGAGTCCAGGTATGGACAAAACCATGAAGTCAGACATTTTGGCACATGTTGTATCTGCTCTTGTCAACAGGTCTTGTTTTTCTGGTTCTATCTATTATTACATTGGCAGTTGCTGAGATATAACTAAGGATCTAAGCTCTATATGCTCATCATTTTAATATCTTTAATTCTTGTTCAATATACCCCGGTACTCATTGAATGTTTATAGATGTCACAAACATAGTGTGGATAGAAGTGTAAATGTATACATGTGTAGTGTCAATTACAGCTTTGAACGTGTGGCTTTTACTGGCAAAAGTCATAGGCAACAAGTAATAGTAAGGCCATAAAAAATTAATTAATAGTTTCTCAGGAACCGCGGCAACAATTTTCAAGGCCCATCTCACTTTTTTTTTTAAAAAATCAATAAAAATAAAAACAAAAATCCGCCGGCCTGCGTGGCTATTTGTTCCTGCCTGAAATCTTTTTTGGCCTTTCATAATTACGGCAATACCATTTTCGTTGCTACAATATCTGTAATAAACTTTCAAACGGCATCCCATTCGGTTCTGTGAAAACCTGGAACATAAAAGCATTCCAAAACATACTGACGTGTATAAACAGCTCTTTAATAAGTGCTTTTCTGAATTGGCACCAATTTCATATTAAAATGTTATGGCAAACCACTCACCATTATGTTCAGTTGATAGAAAAAACTTGATTTAAAAAAAACAAAAACACCCTGCCGCATCAAAATAATCTGTTCAGGAGAAAAATAAAATAAAAAAAACGCCCTGCCTTATCATTTAAAAAAAAGTTCCTCAGAAATTATTTATTAATTTTGCATGGCCTAAGGCAGTGTTACATGTACATGCATATGCATAGAGGACCAGGTTGAGGTGTCTGATGGGAAACCTGCTTTTGTGTATTACAGGGTTGCCTGCATAAAAGTTATATTGTGCACTTACATGTATATATTGCTGTTAATACATGTACTACAATGATTATGCTGTTATTGTTGTTCATGTAGATATACTGAAAAAGAAATTTCCAGAAAGGGTACACCAGTATTACTGCAAAGTGGATGGGGAGGATGAAAAAAAATTGAATCTCACTGGTAAGTTTCCCTTTAATAATTTGAGTTGAACATTCTTTAACAATAATATTCCATTAGGTTTGCCAGCTTGGCCAGTTGCTTATGGTGCATTTTTGTTAGCTCAGCTGACTTGTCAGTCAGCTCTGCTTATAGGATGAATCAGTCATCTGTCGTCTGTGATTTATCCATCAATCTGTCCAGAATTCACATTTTACACTTCTCCAAAACCACTATCCAGATCCACTTCAAATTTCGTGGAGATCTACAGTACCTTGGATGGGTTTGTGCCAAGTTTCTTCAAATGGTTGCAATTTTTTTATTTTCTATTATTCTTTTCTTTTCTTTAGCCAGCTCTATCTCTAAAACTGCCTTGCCAATTGCTTTGAAACTTCAAAGGGACTCTTCTGGGGACCCCCCAGACCTTTATATGTTTAACTGGTGGCATTATGACTTTTTCTTTTTTCCCCCCTACAAATTTTCATGTGCTTTTGCTAATTTTGACTTCTCCATGAGTGTTGATCAGATTAGTCTAAAACATTGATGAAAATGTAGCTTGTGGAAGACTGAAACGAATATGTTCACTTCTTTGAAACTGCATGGCCAATTGCTTTGAAATTGCATAGCATTTCAGGGGACTCCTACACTTTAATTTGTTCAATAGGTAGTGCTGTAATTTTTGTCTGATATTTATGAATTCTTCTATTTATGTTTTCTCTATTTTATGCTTCTTCTCCAAAAGTGTCTTTCAAATTGCCCTGGCACTTGGTGGAAATGCAGCTATAAGGAAGGTTAAACCAAATTCTTCACTAGGTGGTGATACTCCAAATTCCTGATTTTGAAAAAAAAAATCAATTTGGGTACTTGTAATTTATGCATGTGATTTCCATTGACCATATGCATGCAAAGTCAATGGGGATTGCAGTGGTAATTGACTTTTTCAACTTCTTTAAACTGTCAGCCCAATTTACTTCAAACTTGGTGGGGGATGTACATTGGGTGATTATTCAAGGAGTCATGCTCCAGTGATTTTTAGATTTCTGGGGATTTTTTTTTTGTTCATTCAACAGTAAAGTCTAAAAATTCTCCAAATCACATGGCCAATTGAATTTAAGCTACATGGGCGCTCTTCTGGGGACCCTAGACATTCATTTGTTCAACAGCTGGTACTGCAATTCTTTTTATTTCATGTTTTAAAGAATCTCTGTGCCTTTTTACTTTTCTTGACTTCTCCCAAAATGTGAGTTGAATCCTCTTCAATTCAGTTGGAATGTACCTACATCTACTTGATCCCCACAAAATTTGTTTACTACATGTTGGTGCTGTTATTGTCAGAGTTTTTAACAAATTATCAAAATTAGGAAAAATTGGTAAGGGGATATGCACATGTTAGCATTATTATTGTTACTGTACAAATGGGGTAGCAGCAAGTCTGACACATTGGCTTATATCTCAGAAATTTTGGATACTACACCCTTGATACTAATGATAATAGGAAAGTACCTACTGAGTGTCTTTTGGTGTTGTTAATTTTGATCTTGAATGAAATTGAAAGGTCAACTGACATATTATGGCTTAATCATGTCAGTAATGGTGGTTCATAGGGCCATGGTTACCATTAAACACTGATAGGAAAATATCTAAGAGGATTTCTTTGATGTTTTGAAATTTGACTATGAGTGACCTTGAAAGGTCAACTGACATACTATCATATGGCTCGGTAACAGTTGACGCCATAACTTTTCATTTCAAAAGGACTCTTGAACAGTGTGAGTGACGACTGATATTATGGTCATGGTGATCGACCTAGCTTGCTTGGTATCATTTTGACATTCACAGGACCACTTCAGTCTGTGCATGCAGTGTCAGCTGAGTACATGCAGAACTGCTGCAGTCCTGTTTTAATGTCACATGTACACCCAGACTCGACATAAAATGTACAGACCAATAGGAGCCATGCATATTAATTTCCCGTTACTAAAGCACGGGGCTCACGCATGTCAATCACAGAGGACACATGGGCATATCACTGTCACAGACTCGAGCTATACCCCTTTCTCACAAAATTAGTGTCTTGTAGAGAAATATAAGTTCACAAATACCAAAGTCATATTCATTTAATGCTTCCTAAATTGTTTACAAGAATAAATTTTCATCTGCATGTACTATGTATTCTTTATTTCCAAAATATATATCCAGTTTCTCCATGGAGGGAGTGACCCGTATCTCGCAAGGCAAGACCGTGGTTACCAAGACAACCAGTTATGCATTTGTGTGGCGGGAAATTAATATGCATGCATTGAACATTATGGTGTTTTACTTACTATTGAGTCTTCTTTTCTGGCTTCATAATATGTTCTAAGAATTGTTTTTCAAGGGACAAATATTAACGTTATAAAGAGTAATTTCACCAACCATATGCATGATGATGGAAATTTTTTACACCTAGTATATATGAATGTGCCAAAATATTGATATATAACATACCACACTATAATGCAATGACTGGTAAATATAGTTTTTTTCATATGATAATATAAGTATTTTTTGTCCAAATTGCTATTGATATTTTTCATGCCACGGTGAATGTGTGTGCACATGATAATACCAGTGATTACACTTTGGTAACTACATATATGTAATACTGTATTCTCATAATTGGGCAGCTGTTTCTGCATGATACTTTACTGATTTTTTTCCCCTGGGAAAAATGCCCCTCAGTCAGACAATCACATGACTGGCATTCCACTTTTTTTTTCAAGGGCTGGAAACATTTGGTGAAAAGGTGATGGCCCACTTCCAGCAGGCAATAGAGAGACAGTACCCAGCAGATGCCCTAGGAGAGGAGTTGTCCAGTTTGGAAATCCAGCGTATTGAGCATGAGGCTTTTATGTCCCAGAGATCAGAGGTAGGCCCATGCATATGTGGCTTTGGAAACCTCCAGCCGCATGTTTACATATGAACATGTAGAGAAGGTCATTCTTTGGTTGGGGAATTTGACAGTAATTACAGGCAAAGGTAACATCTTTGGAACAGTAAAGTTTGTTATGCCTTAATATGTATTACATTAATTGAAACTCGTTCCTGACCCTTAAATTAAAGTGAGTTTGCAGCTTACCATGCATGTATAGGCTGGGTAGTAAGCACCCAATCTGTGCCAATTAAAAGGGTGGGTAAGGGGTTTCCTGTACTGGCATACTGGGGCTTTTTAGTTAACATACGTTACTGGAAGCCCTCTTATTTTATGTACTTCGTACTATCCAAAGTTTTGAAAGATTTTTATTTTCCGTACTGCGTACTTTAGAAAAATAATTACCTGTACCAGCGTACTGAAACCCCCCCTTACCCCCCTTCAATTAAGGAAAGCCGGTTGACCTGGAGCATGTTATCTTGATAGATCTCTAAATTTCATTCAAATTGTTGTTCATTCCTGTTGAAATTACTGACACAGATGAGATTTTACCATGAGCTGGTTTGGGCTGGTTTGGGCTGGTTTGGGCTGGTTTGGGCTGGTTTAAAGGGGGAAGGTGAAAGTAGAGTACAACACATTTATGTCATTTGTGTACAGTTTTAGGCATTCGTCTTCATACATGAACACTTACTTAATAAGTAAAACTAGTAGTACATGCATAGGGGTTTCTTTGAGGAAAATCTGTCTTCTTTCATTCCCAACATGGACAGTTCTGTTTTTACATCTTTTACAAACAAACGTTTGCAATTCAAAATTGACACAAACTCTTAAATCTATGAACCATGCATTTCAGTTACTGAAATTATATACCTTTTGTGTATGCTTAAAACGTCAATTGAAAAAGCTATAAAATTATTTAGCTAGGACAGCTAAAGTAAACTAATAATTGCTAACACATTCATCAATAAATAAAAAAAAAAAAAAATGAACAAAACTTCTTGGTAAAACAAAAATCCTAACTGCCTCACAGCTTTGGAGGATTAGCCACCTGGATGTGGTATGGAAATACATGTAGATATTCAAACAAACAAACAAACAAACAAACTTTAAATGGGTTTAAAAGTTTATCAGCGTTTGACATTGGTTGGGTAAACAATTTTACTAAACCTTTGAAATTGCATTGTGCTTTGTTCTTGCAGGTATTATTAGGCAGAGACAAACTTCTAGAGGACATAGAAAAGTATGTGACAACAAAGACCCAAAAGCCACGCCCGCTGGTTCTGGTGGGGTTCCCAGGGGCAGGAAAGAGTGCATTAATCGCATGCTGTGCCAAGAAGGCAGCCTCTGACCCTGCAGTCACGGTTTGTATCCTATGACGAGATAAGTTTATATCAGACCTTAAAATAGGGCCATATTATGCGTACATATCAGATATTAGAATATAAGAATGAGTACAGTCAAAGATCAGTCAGGCACTGGTTAAAGAGTTTGAGTTGTAGATCACATATCACTTTTGCTTTTGCAACTTAATTCTTGGGAACAACATATTATACAATGTACATCTGCATGTTAGGTTATTAAATATACTAATGATGAGGGTCGTTCTTTTCAAATATTAGTTGTATCTCACATGAATTTCAGTGATCAATTATGAAGTATGTGTACATGTGATATTGCCTGGGGCTAGTTGGGTCTTGGCCATTTCTACATGTACATGTGTTTTGTTTGTACAGTTGTACATGTACTAACCAAATTAACTTCTCCCTTTTTCCCCTTCAAATTGTAAAAATGTATGTTCCACTTGAGAAACTGACGATTTTTGCATACATAATAAATCAGTAGTATGCACCTTGAAATTGCAAACTCTTCTTAATGATGATTTCCTGATTTCAATGGATCATCCGTGCCTTGGTAGACCAACTGTCTTATGAAACTACAGTTTGGGTATCCCCAGGGCTGGGTTTGTGTTTTTGTTTGTTTGTGTTTTTTTACGATACAAGTGTCACTGTATTTTGTATCATATCGCATATTTCAGACCTTTTACCACTTTGTTGGTGCCACGCCTGGGTCCACAGATCTGTACCGCTTGCTGTCTCGCATCTGGCAAGAATTGTCTCCAGCAGAGGATGAGGTACCTACTGACTTCAATGAGCTCAAGAGATCCATGGATACTGTCCTAAAAAAAGCGTCTGAAACTGCTAAAAAAGAGGGGAAGAAATGTGTGATTTTGCTGATAGACGCCTTGAATCAGATGAACGATGATGGTAAGGGGGATTTTATGTAATATGTAATTACTACCTGAGGCAGGCAATACATAGAGTGAACATAGGAAGCAGAGATGACTTGCTGCATCTTCAGTCAATTCATCATCTAGGCAACCTTATGGCCTTCCCTTAGCATCTATCTTTATGACTTCCAAAGTCATCACACATGCAGCCTGATGTCCATTCCCTGGCAGCTATTATCTTTGTGATGGCCAAAGTCATCATACGTGCAACCTATAGCTGTGCCATTCTAATGGCACAGCCTAATTACGCCGACATTTGATTATATGTATTGAGTATATTGGCTAGGTACTTGAAGAAGCTTGAGTTCTCTTTATGACCTGCCAAATTGTGCATGTTCAATTCCAATCTACATGTACATGTGGTACTCCAGTATGAATATGGAATTGTTAACCCTTAAAGTGCTGATTTAAGATTGAGTCAACAGCTTTCCTCTGGACACTTTGTGCACAATGCATGCAAAGTGTCCCAAGGAAAGCTATTGAGTCAGACTACTTTTTGCTTCAGACAAGGCTTGCTGGCATTTGAATGAAAGATATTTTCATGAGGAATTTGACTCTTTTAACCATTATATGTTTAATGGTAATGAGAAAGCAACTATAGCAGTGATTAGCACTTCAAGGGTTAAGAAATAAATCATGTGGTGAGCAGTATTGCCAGTTCCTGATATGTCACAAAGTTGTTTGAAAAGATTATTGATTACTGCAAGTGATTCTTCATGTACCTGCATTTATGTAATACAGGTCAATTCAATTGAGTTAATGTGCCAAACAGTATGTAATCTTCATAATGCTGTAAACTGTGTGGACACAGGGACAGATTTATTGTGGTACATGTATGTGAAAATGTATTTGTAGGTGATGCTCACTCTCTGACCTGGTTGCCACGTGAACTGCCTGAAAATGTACGGCTGATTGTAAGTACCCTGGAAGGAAAATGCCTCAATGCTCTTCGAGATACCACTACCCTAAAGCCTCCAGAGCTATCGGTAGAGCCTCTTGGGGAAGAGACCAGAAAGGATATAGTGCGCACGGTTTTAGCTGAGTACAACAAAGTTCTGGATGATGATCAGGTAAATCCATACAGTGTCTATATACTGCTGGGAAAAAAGATGCCACCCCCACTGGTTTAACATGGGCTGCTCTAAATATGCCTTTATATGGAAAAAATGGGTGTCACATGGAATATTATGTAACATTAGCGGGATAGCCTTGGGTATGCCTGAGCAGTCACACATACAAAAAATGTCCTAAAAAGAAGACAACAGCCAGAGAGGTACAAAAAGTGTGTATGGTATTGGCTTTATTGCACCACAGGGATCAACATGAATCCATAAAAGCCATGGCGTACGGGTCACTCACAATTGTCTGAATTTGACAGGGGCAGAATCATTGGGATGTTGATGGCTGGCCTTTCCCAGTGGGAGGTTGCCAGGATAATGGGGTGCTCCAGGCCATCTGTAAAAAGGTGGTGCAGCCATTTCCAGGGAAACAGAGGATGCAAGAGGAAGGCTTGATGTAGGCAACCAACTGTCAGATGGGGTGGATGATTTTTATTTGATCCAATATGTGAAGAGGCACAGGTTTTTTCCACCAAAAGGTGTCATCAGCAGTGGCGCCAAGCCTGCAACATCAGAGCATCACCCTCCACACATCCTCATAACATGTGCATAATGTTGAATGGGGGGGGCATCTTTTTTTTCCAACAGTATATGTATGTATTAAACCCTTTTTCCTTAAAACTGACAGATAGTCGCATTTTATCTGGTTGTTTTTGACTTACCTTAACTTTGACGATAGAAATACAATTTTGCCACAAGACTCACTTACAATTTAGAATTGTCGGGACTATGCTGGTTTTTCCCATATTTCTTATTTCTGTTGGATATTTCAGGAGCATGTCAGGAATCATGCTGGTGTTTGCTGGTTTGAAATTTTTTGTTTTTCTATGTCAGGTTTTTGCTTGCTATTCTTGATTTTGCAGGATATGCAAGATCATGTTGGGATCATGCTGATTTTGCTGGATACAAAAATTAAGTAAATTATTTGATGCTGAGCATAGACACAAGAATGTCTCATTTTGCGGGAAAATGGTGGGGTTTCGAAACTGAAACAAAGTTAATGCTGGAGAATGTCAGGCATTTAACCCATAATGCTTTGCAATCCTTCCCATCATGCTTTTAATTTTGAATTTTTAAGCAGCCTTATTGCTGCAAGTGAATGTGTGATTTTAGGTCTGTTGAAATCATTCAGAGTTAATTAAATACATATGTGATGTATGCAATATCAGACATGGAGAAGTCCTTCCCTTCAAGTGTTTTTCCCCAAATTGCGATAAAGAATAAACACAATTGCTTAACACGGATGCACAGAGATATCATGGGTTGAACAGGATGGTGGTTGGGAGGAAAGGACTTGCAAAAATATTCCTGGTTCAGAACAGTAATTGATAGCCATGCACCTGATGCATGGTACTGCAGTCACTGAAGAAACAGAAGTAAGTGAATCTACAGTACACATGCAAATCAGATACACTGCCTACAAGCATAGAGATGAAACACAATCTTTACAGTAACATGATATTTGTGTTGATATACATAATTATTGATGGGCTTGTGTTCTGTCATAGTTGGAGATCCTAGTACAAAAAGAAGATGCAGGCAGGCCACTCTTCTTGACAGTTGCGTGTGAGGAGTTGCGTGTGTTTGGTGAATTCAGAAAACTGACCCAGAAGATCTACAGCCTGGCTCCTGACCTAACGGACCTCCTCAAACAAGTACGAACAGAATTCTGTTTTGTTATTTGTATGTATAAGACTAACCCAACAAGAAATACATGTATTGCAATTAGTGGGGAAAAAGAGGGGCATTCCCATTTTGTCATGTTTTTGTACTACTTCTTACCATAGACTAGTACATGTACCATAACTGTACCATAGCGGTACCAGAGCTGTACCATAGTTTGCCTTTAAACTGTGTAAAGTTTATGAGTGTGTCAAAGAAAATGAATGCCATGCCTTGAGTTAAAATATAAGAACTAGGAAAGATTTGCTTCACAGCAAATCTGTCTTCGTGCCTTCAAAATGAGAACAGTTTGAAATGCTGCACTTTGCCGATGTTCAACATAGTCTAAATTTTGTGTATTAGCCTAATTTTCATAAATTAAATGCTACAAATTTGGTTCTTTGTTCATTGGATGTGGCCATGTCACAAACTTGTAAGCTGAAGTTTGAATGACATCACTATCGATAATAGTTTTGAAGCTATTCAAAAGATTTTAATTTTGTGATTTGCTTAATTTACATAAATTGAAAGTCTACAACTTGGGTTAGTAGTATGAATGCGGCTATGTCACATACCTACAAATTGAAGTTGGAATGGCACCTCCATGTGTAAAAGGTTTGAAGTTATTCAAGATTTAAATTTTATGTATTCACCTAATTTGCAAAAATTAAAAATTTACAATTTTAGATCATGGTTCATTGGATGCAGTTATGTCACAAACACATGAATTGAAGTTGGAATGGCACCCCTATCTATTATAGGTTTGAAGCTATTTAAGATTTAAATTTTGCACATTCCCCTGATTTGCATAAATTGAAATCCTACAACTTTGGTTCATGGTTCATTGGATGCGGCTTTTAGATTAAAGTTGGAATAGCATCTCTATGTATAATAGTTTTTGAGATAATCAACTTTTAAATTTTTCAATGCCTCTAATTAGCATAGTTTAAAATTATACACCTTTAATTTATTGTCTGTTAAATTGGCAGGTGTCACAAACCTTTACAAACACATTAAAAATTTTGTGTCTATCTGCATTAGTTTGGATGATATGGGGCTTTAAAAATTTTGATTGACCCTAATTTGCATAATTATAAACATCAGGACTATTTTAAACGATATGCACAATTTCACTGGTAGGTCAGTCACCATGGCAAGTTTGGTGGTTTTCGGATTAATAGCGTCTGAGAAAACTACAGACAAATTTGGTTTTAAAAGAAGAAAAGAAAAAAAGAATTTTTGGAAAAACAAAATGTCTGGGTTTGCACCCAGACATAATTATGATTTAGTAACAGATAAACAGATTTCTGGCAAGATACTAATTACAGTTAATCGTACATATTTTGAGAAAATAAGAGATGTCATCCAAATTTGTCATCAATTATGTCAACATATCTTATACTTCTGTGCCCAGGTACTGAGCAGAATAGTAGATGAAAATGGTGAGGACCTTGTGCAAGCAACACTGTGCTTGATTGAAATGTCTCGCTTTGGGCTGCTGGAAACCGAGCTGTTGGAACTTCTAGGCATGCATCCAAAACTGCCATCTGCTGGCCATGTGGGAACTACAAGAACAGATGACAAGCTACCAATGATCAAGGTAAAAGTCAAACATACAGCGTGGATGTTTGTTAGGGAAAAAGGGTCATGCATTCCTCAAATTCAAATCTACTTTATTTGATGTAAGAATTAAATACAATATGACAAATACCAGTGGCAGAAAAGAGAATTACATAGGCTCATTCATGCAAGAGTAAAAATGTCCAGCTTAAATACAGATCTTACTTTTATGATCCTGGTGTCACCATGCAACACATAAAAAGAAACATAAGACCCATTGGCAACTTGTGAGTTTCAAAAAAAAATTACTAATTGCGACTGAAAAGTTTGCAGGAAATGTGACAAAGTACAGTAGGTCAAGGTAAACATGGAAGCATAACTTCAAGACATATCTATATAATGCTCAGTGTTCAGTGTGAAGACATTCAATGCAGCAATAAAATTTATGGTTTAATTCTATGTACTATCCTTTCACTATTTCAGTGGGCTCTGGTGTACCTTGGGCTGCGTCAATTCCTCCGTCCATCAGGGAGTTCAGGGGAAGGAAGACTTGACTTCTACCACAGAACTATTAGTAAGGCTGTGAAGGCTATGTACCTTGACTCAGACTCATCCAGGCAGTGGTGGCACCGCAGACTGGCAGAGTACTTCTGGGACTGGTAAGGCCCTATATATCCTCTTGAGAGAGACATTTCACATGGTGCTGGAAGAACCATGCATCCATGAGATCATGTTTGTTGTAACTATCAAATCAGCATACCCACAGTGCAAGCCTACTGAAACAAGAGGCACACTTCTGTGGAAGTAGATTGGAAAATTAATGTAAATTTTCATTTGTAGCTTCACTGACTGGTAAATTATCAGTATACCTATCTTATGGTTCATTAATTGTTTTTAGTATTTATAATCTGATGTCTGTAGTTCATGCATCAACTGTTCACATTATTTAATTCTGGAAACAACCTATTTGGATCGTTTTCAAATGTAATTGGAGGGTATGTAACTTGTGTAAATCTAGAACGGGCTTGTTTAACAAGTCATGAAATTGCATAGGAAAACTTGTTACTTCAATGGATTTTATGTGTTTTTTACTTCTCCAAAATTGCATGCAGGAGGGTCTTTAAAGTTAAAGGACTGTACCATGGCTTTAGGCTGAACCAAATTTGCTCACTTGATGCCACTGGTAATATTTCTGGAATTAAAACAAATTTTTAAAATCAAATAGTCAATTAACATAGATTAAGCGTGCAAGTTTAATATCCTTGTGTAATGTACAAATGTTGTTTTCTCCAAAAGGATTGATCAGAACCTCAGCATCCTTGATGGGGATGTACTTAAAATTGCTGGACCAATCCTTCAAAAGACAGAGGGGTCATGGTACTAGCCTATATAGTTCTTTATTTCTTCAAATGGGTGAACTTGACCTAATTCCCCAAATCACAGGACAATTTCAGTGCATATAGCTATGCGCGATAACTGTAGAACTATTTCAGCTAGATAGGGCTTTGAACTTGGACTTAATGATAGTCTAGATTCTATAAGAAATAGGTGACCATTTGGGTGACCATAACATAAATTACAGGGTCAAAGAAGGTAACTTCAATTTGTCAATTGCATTTTCATAAATTGAATGCTACAACTTTGGTTCTTTGTTGATTGGATGTGGCCATGTCACAAACTTGTGAACTGAAGTTTGAATGATACCACAATCTACAAGAGTTTTGAAGCTATTCAAAAGATTTTAATTTTGTGATTTGCTCAATTTGCATAAATTGAAAGTCTACAACTTTGGTTAATGGTATGAATGCGGCTATGTCGCATACCTACAAATTGAATTTTTTGTTTTTTGTTTTTTTGTTTCTTTTTGCTCTTTTTGACTTCTCCAGAACTGTCACTCAGGTAAAGCTGAAACCTTGTGGATATGTTCCAAGTGATAGGGTCATACAAATTTGTTCACTATATTGCTGGGATTTCTGATTGTTAACAATGTTTTCAACTCTGGTACTTATCGTAAATGCACCTTTCCTATTGATTACTATGTGAGTCAATGGGCATTCTGATGCTAATACACATTTTAATGAATTTTTCTTCAGGGAAATCTTAGGAATACTTCTAAATGTCATATGCACTCAGCAAAAACTCAACATAGGTCTATTCAGGTGCATATTTGATTTTGTGAACAAGCTTAGGTCAGCTAATCATGAGCTGTTCACTCTGACCCAAATGAAAATTATGACAAGTTAGAGGAAATTCTTGTTAATGCCAAAAACAAACATCTTCCAATTAAAACTGTTAAATTTGATAGATACAAACATAAGCATTCTTCGTGGATTACTAATGGTATTTTGAAGTCAATCAAATATCGTGATGGGCTTTATAAAAAATTGAAAAGTACTTCTCAAATTGATCCCCAATATAATACCCTGAAACAAAATTTGAAAACTTACAATTCAATATTAAATAGAAATATAAATGAACTGAAACACAGATATTATCATTCTGAGTTTGAAAAATATAAACACAATACTAAAAAAACCTGGGATACTATAAAAGTTATTCTTCACAGTAACAAAAATAAAAAAGTCCTATCTTCCTTTTTCAAATCGACAATAACAAACCTAGTAATAAAGAAATAATTGCAAACAGATTCAATAATTTTTTCTCACATATTGGCCCTAAGCTTGCAGCCAAAATAAATGTTAAGGATGGATCATCTTTTACATCATATCTAAAAACACGCATTGAGCATAGTTTTTCTTTCTCGCCTGTGGACTCATCATGCATCGCTAGCATCATTCAAAATTTGAAACCTAAGACCAGTACAGGACATGATAATTTATCTATGAAATTATTGAAAGGTCTCAACCTATTCATTACTGCACCACTAACTTTGATTATTAATCAGTCCTTGGTAACTGGCATTTTTCCTGATAAATTAAAAATTGCGAAAGTAGTACCTTAATTTAAAAAAGACGATGAGACCATTATTGAAAACTATCGCCCAATCTCACTATTGCCTGCCATATCCAAAATTTTTGAAAAAGTAGTATACAATCAACTAAATGAATATTTTGTGTCAAAAATGTTATTTTACAAAAGTCAACATGGATTTAAAAAGTTGCACTCAACTGAAAGCGCTGCCTTAGAGTTCACAGATCGAATTATGAAAATTCTTGATCATGAAAAGCTACCCATAGCTATTTATCTAGACCTAAGCAAAGCTTTTGATACCTTGGACCATAAAATTCTTTTGCATAAACTTCAGTATTATGGCATAACAGGTGTGGCATTGGAATGGTTTAAAGACTACCTATCTGGTAGGAAACAGTATGTTTATTTTGATGGTTTATGTTCAGATACTTTACCTGTAACCACAGGGGTACCCCAAGGGTCCATTCTTGGCCCGCTCCTGTTTATCATTTATACAAATGACATGTACTTAGCTTCAACTCAGTTTGATTCCATCTTATATGCAGGTGACACAACTTTGATGAATTCTTTGTGTTTTTCTAATGTTACGTCTGACACTCAAGGAAATGTGTCAAGTTCCATTAATGTGGAATTAAGAAATGTTCATAACTGGCTAGTTGCTAACAAATTATCGTTGAATATTGCAAAAACAAAGTACATGTTATTTCATTTCCCACAGAAAAAGATAAATTTTGTGCTAGACTTAAAAATTGATGATGTTGCGATTTCCAGGGTTGAGGATTTTGATTTCCTTGGTTTATGTATACATGAAAATTTGAATTGGAATTCCATTTATCCAAAATTGGCAACAAACTTTCTAAAGTGGTTGGAATTTTCAAAAAACTTGGAAAGTATCTTCCCACAAGAACTTTACTTTTAATGTACAATTCCCTATTCCTATCACATCTAAATTATTGTATTCTTGTATGGGGTTATTCTTTTGATCGAATTTTCATGTTGCAAAAGAAAGTGATACGTCTCATATGTAATGCTGGGTATAATGCCCATACAGATCCCTTATTTAAGCAGCTGAATGTTTTAAAAGTACATGATATTCTGCAGTTAAAGGCACTCAAGTTTTATTACCGTTACACTAAATGTGAAGTTCCAAGTTATTTTGAAAATATGTTTGAATTTACTCTTGTATCACACCCTCATTTTACACGTTCTAGAGGAAGACCTATTATCCCTGCACCTAAAAAAGCAACATTGAAAAATTGTATTCGCTACTACATTCCTCATTTACTCCAAAACATCCCTCCCTGCATTAAAGACAAAATTCTAACACATTCATACCTTGGCTTTTCAAAATACAGTAAGTCATATTTTGTGAGTAAATATCAATGTGAGTGTACCATACCTAACTGTTATGTATGCAACAATCATAAAGATATTGTTCCACTGGAAATAAGTTAAAATCTCATTATTAAAGTGTGTGTGTCAACGCACACTTTTCTGTTTTTCTAGGAATTCTTTCTTTCTTTCTTTCTTTCTTTCTTTCTTTCTTTCTTTCTTTCTTTCTTTCTTTCTTTCTTTCTTTCTTTCTTTCTTTCTTTCTTTCTTTCTTTCTTTCTTTCTTTCTTTCTTTCTTTCTTTCTTACCGGCAAATTTGTCCGACATTTCATTTGAAAAGTATTACATGTAGAAACTCCAAACTTTGCACAATTATACTTCTATGGATAAAGTCTGGCCTTTTTATAATGAGAGGTCATGCTTTGAAAATTATGCAAATGAGGGCTAATTAAAGTTTTAAATCTTCAATATCTTGTATACTATAGTAGATGTGGTCCCGAGTGTATAGGAGTTCAATCATAGCAAGGTAAAGGTCATCTCAAATGTCAAGGTCATGTCAAGGTCAAAGGTCATGTCAAGGTCAAAGGTCAATTTTAAGCCAAAATGTCATTTTTGAGGTCAAGGTTCACTTCAGGTAGAGGTCATCTCAAGGTCAAAGGTCATTTCAAGGTCAAAGGCCACTTTCCTTGGTGGCCTTCTTCTAGCCATAACTTGGTCAATTTTTATCTAATTTTGATCATGTTGGGCTCATATTGTAGCTATTGTGACCCTGCATATTTTAAAATTTATGTGTGACCTCGAATGGTCATAGGTCAAGGTCATTTGAACCTTTGAAAGTTTCATCCAGTCACAACTTAGCTATTTTCCATCCAATTCTAATCATGTTAGACTCATATTGTAGGTATTGCAATACTGCACATTTTTATAAGAACACGTGACCTCGAAAGGGCAAAGGTCAAGGTCATTTGGCGCTTTGAAAGTTTCATCTTGCCTTAACTTGGTAAATTTTCATCCGATTTGGTTCATGTTCATGTCAGTTTAACTTCTAATAGGGGGTTCCTGACCATTGCGCATGTAATGAATCTCAAACAAAAGTTGTAGCAATTTGATTTATGCTAAATAGCACCATTAGAAATTTTAAATCTTAAATAACTTCAAAGCTGTAATAGATAGAGATGCCATTCGAACTTCTACTCCTGTGTTATGGAATTGTTGTACATTGCCATACCAATATGCTTTGAAGACACACACACTGATTTGCTATGCAGCAAATCATCTTTTCTAGTTGTATTTTCTTTTCTCAGCATTAGTGTTTTGGATCTGCAATGAAAATGCTGTAAAAAAGGTCATCTCTCCTTTGTAGGTGGCCTCAGCGAGAGCGGATAAAATATCCTTAGCTGAGGTCTCCTGACATATTTTGTTCTGCGTAGATTGTTTCAAAACAATGTCATATTATCTATTTTGTTGCATATATTCTTGTACAATTTGTTATCTATATGTCAAATAAAATGATTCTGATTCTGATTCTGATTCTGATTCTGATGCAGCCCTCCAGTTTTGAGTAAATTAAGTGAAAAAGAGGCAATTTTTATGTGAAACATGATTGTAGCATGCAATTTAATGCATGTTATGTGAACAGTTTTGCTTGTGGATGGAGTTGAAATGGTGTCTATATCTGGTAAGGCAAACAAAGTTAACATTTGAAATACAGACATGTGTAGCAGAGAAAGTTATAAGGCTCCACATGTCATTAATCATACACCAAAATATTTGTGCACATTTATGTCAGCTTGATTGCCAAGAAGAACTATATTAATTCATAGGTTCTCCACTTTATTTATATATATATATATACATACACATATATGTGTGTGTGTGTGTATACATGTATTATCACATGAAAATCACACAATCCACATTAAGTCTTGAGTGACAACTTACAATTTCCAAGGTTATACAAAAAATAAGATTCATGGACAAAAATCCCAAATTAATAAAAATTGATTAATTCTTAAAAGTTCAACCACTAGATGTCATTCAATGCAAAGCATGGACTGATGGGTTCAACTAAGCACATACATGGGTCCTGTGACCTTGAAAATGAGATCAAAGTTATCAAAATACAAATAAGTCATAAAATTATGTTAAGGTACAAATGAGGTAAAATTAAATTTCATGTGGCCAGTAAGTCTTTATATATCATGTTCACAAAACAGTGATGGACAAATGGAACCACAATCTATAAAAGTAATTGGTTTCAAGAATTTTGTTGTTTTTGTTTTGGATAAGTTTCTCTTTTGATTCATCCTGGATTACTGTTTAAAATTCAACTGACCAATAAACGTATCATATTCAAAGAAATTAACAGGTTTTTTAGTTTATTTCTGCTCAAGATAGTACAGCTAGGGTTGTAAAAATGATGCATTCTAATTCTGTCAATTTCAGCCCAGAGATTGATCGAAAAGCAGACGAGTTGCCATTCCACCTGGAACAGTTACAGGACTGGGAGGGACTGAAGGAATGTCTGTTGGATAAGCGGATGTTTGACCAGTTGTACAAAGAAGACACCAAGCTGCAGCTGATGAGCTATTGGAGGGGGGTGGGAGGCTATGACATAGCTGCTGCAGAGTACACCAAGACATTCCACAAATACATACAGGTGAGTGAACTTGGATATCAATGGGGCTGTGACATAACTGCCCAAAAGAGAAAGAAAGGTTGCAACAGTGGAGCTGCTGTATACTGCTCTATCATGGTAATTAACCTATTTACATCCACTGTAGTGTTTAGAGGTTGCAGCAAAATAACCATGCACTCAGACTTTCTACATAGTGCAGCTGAGTTGTGACTCAATAAGCTGCATGCATATTAATTTCCCGCCACAAAGCAGGGGTCTGATGCAGGCGATCATAGGGGATGTGCGGGTCACATCACTGTCAGAGACAGGGCCTGAATATGTTCATTTCTCATTTAATTAGCGCTTTTTTTTTTTTTTTTAACATGCGAAATTTAAGTTCACAAATGCCAAACTGGTATTCATCTGGTACTTCCTGAGCCATATATAAAGAAAGATTTCCATCAGTATTCTTTATTTTCAAAATATTAGTTTGTCCCCACAGGTACCGACCGATATCTCGCCATAGCCCTCCAAGCAAGACTAAGCAATCAGGTATGCAGTTGTGGTGGGAAATTAATATGCTATACACAATCATACAGCAGCTCTGTTATTTTTGTCTGGATCAAGCACATACAAGGACAAGGCAGACAGCAGCTGCAGAGTGACTATGTTGCTGCTATATATTCCAGCAGCTCCAATATTTGTAAATCTGGTGCGTTCAAGTGAGAACGAGAAATGAGAACTGTTGTAGAAGGATAGAAAACTAAAGCAAATATTATAGCTACTGCAGATTCTTCAAATTGTATGGTTCTTTTGGCTTAACTTAAGACAGTCTTGCAATGTAATTTGAAATTTTATATATTTTGTATCAAATGCATAATTATAGTGTACATTTTTGTCAATTAACTTTGATGCCAGGATAATGGTCTGACCAGACTAGAAGACAAAGAACCAATCATAGTAAAGCTTGCCTGGTTCCTGATTGACATCGGGGAGTATGACACTGCTGAGGCCCAGCTTAGTGAGCTGATGTCACAAGTGGAGAGCACCCATGGAGAGAACTCAGAGTTACTGATGGGCAGCCTACATGCCATGGTGACACTCTTCTACTTACAAGGTTGGTCACATTTGGCTTTTAAAATTATGCACTAGAATGCACAATTTGACTAGGCTATACTCTGACAGTATACCCAAGGCTGGCACTGATCATCTTTATGCATATTTGTACCTGGGTGGTTCAAATTATGATGCAATAATGTTGACATACCATAATAGTCTGTCATTTGTGTGGAGCTACGAAGGACTGCACTGATGAATCTTTGGAAAACTATGCACCTGCCCCCCCCCCCCCCCAAAGTTTTGTTACCTGTTTCGTGGACACAATTACGTTGGCCAAATAATTGACATGAAGCAAAACATTGATTTTGTGAAAGCATAATGATTCTGAAAAATGACAGGATATTAATAAGTAGAAATGATCAGATTATGATGTTTTAATTTCCTTACCGGTAGTCTTTAAAATCAACTTTGTAATCAGTTACTGGCTTCTCCAATTATAGTATTAGTATATAGTATCTACTTTCCCCAGATGTTCTTTTTAAGGTCATGTTTGTGATCATGCATATGAGCTTCACATATAAACACTGTGGCTGCCGTCAAATGTTCAGGGCTATAAGGGGCCATTGGTAGACTAAGTGTAATTTGATGATTGTGCATTGTCCTTATAAATTTGGCCAATCTTTAATTTGGACACACAAAAGTCATGATTTTTCAACAGAATGAACAGGAAGTGGACACCCTTAGGTCAAGAAATGGCAAAACTATCATTTTAGACCACATAAACTACAAATCCTGGCTAAAAGCCAAGATTCATTCAACTGTTTTGTTGATCCTGTCCATGAAATGAAATTTCCATGGGGTACCTGTAGCAGAGCCCTTGACTGCAAAAAAGACTTTTTGACTACACCACATGGGGAAAGCACTACAAGGCCTTCTTTGCAAGGAGAGAGCCCATATATATTCCACATATTTCTGCAATTAGACATGATATTTGCATGAATCTCATTCTGACCAGAATAACTTTTTTGAAAATGTGTCTGTTGAAGTAAAATATAGACTTTCATACTCCCCATCAAGTGATTGTGTGGATAATGACTGACGTCAGAGATCATGACCGAAGTGCATAGCACTGATGGCATGATATCCACACAATCACTAGATGGGGAATATCAAAGTCAATTCTGTTACGGCTAGACTTAATTAGCCCTCATGATTACCTTTTATGCAGCACTTTTCACATGGTACACACGTCAGGTCCACCAGCCACCTTGCTGGTCTCAGAGTAAAGTGGCACTTCAGTGCATATGCGTAGTACTGAATTACCGCTCTGAATTCATGTGTTTGTAGTAAGTTAATGCAAGCAAAGAATTTCATTAATTCAACCAACCTTAGAGCATCACACACACACAAACTCACATATGTAGATTCACCCTCATATAACGAAAAAAGTCCCATATAAATTGCTTGATGGAAGCGTGGTTAGTGGTGAAATTTATTCTGGTCACTATAAAGATCAAAATGCAGCCATCTGATTGGCTGTTGCCTGCAGCCCATGAGAGAATGACCTACAACAGTTAATGGTCCTCTTGCCAAACACAAACTGCATTATGTGTATAGTGTAAATATGCTTGCATTGTCTCATGGAAATGGAATATCACGCAAATCAATGTGCTAAATTGAAAGGTCTACATGTTATACCAGGTTAATTCTTTCACCATGGAAAGCAACTGGAGTTGAATTGTCCACAGACTGCGGGATGTGACTGTAGTCAAATTCCAAGGTGGCTGCCAAAATATGTGACATTTGACCTTTAAAATGACCTGACTTCTGACCCTGAAACTGAGCTTATTAAAAAGTGCATGATGTATGTACTGGGTAGTTTGTTTTTTTTTAATTTGAAATTAATTTGTTTTTAAAGATTCTGCCCCACAAAAGTGTGAAATTACACACTTTTCATGAGCATAAATGTGAGTGTAGGACCCAGATTTCCACCACCAGGACCACCATGCAAGTATGCTGGGTCTTAATAAGCATGATCCTAAACATTTGAATAGTTTTGGCAAATCGAAAGACGACCAACAATATTCTGCAATGGTAAATATTCAAAATGCAAGCATGAAAAGACTCAGGATAAGGTCAAACGAAAGTCGAAATATTATGTTCACAGTGTGCATTTAATTTTCTATTCTTTTGAGACCTGTGTAAACAAATGTATTTTAAAAGTGCATGCATTGGAAACAGTGTATTCACTTCATATTGCTTTACTTTGATTTGGTTCTAGCACTGAAGGTTGTGTACAGTACTCATCCCACATACAAGCGCTGCTCTCAGCTGGGAAGGCATTATTCAGACACCTGCATTCAGGTAGGATATCCATAAAATCATTGTTAACTTTTATGGTTGTCTGTGCATTGTTTTCAGAATATTCCTGGTAGAATTGCTATATAAAAATCCAGTCCCATGCACATCCACCACTTTACATACACTGTAAAATCTCTCAATTAAGACCACCTATTGAAGAAATGTTTCTAAATAAGGGAATGGTCTTACCTGAGGATGTAAGTCAATAAGAATTAACAAAAACAAGAGTGTAAATAGTGGTATTAGCATAGAAATTGTTTCTTTATGCAGACAGTTTTAATAAGATATTCTATTGTATTGCATAGAATTACTGACCACACCTGCAATTAAGATTATGATTTACAGATTTGTTTATCAGTGTTGGGTATTATAGCTTCGAATCATGATTTCAGGTTGATACCATTGATCTTAGAGGGTACTTCATGTCTACCTTTTCACTTAATTACAAAACAAACATCTTACGAAAAATTGCAAACGGAATTTAAGCAATGCAGGTGGACTTTTATCCCATAAATTTTGATCAAGTCCTCAATTATGAACCACAGAAAACATTTTTTGCTGAGAACTGTAGATAAGGTCTATCATGCTGGCATGCGCCAGTCCAATAACTTTCCATATTATAAGCTGCACACATTTTACCCAACCCATGGCAAGGAAAGCTATTGACTTGTCTTATTCTGACCAGGAATGGGTTCAAATACCAAACCAGAGGTCATGAAACTACACATTCACAGAAACTAAGTGTGAAAATTCCAAACATCCATAAAGCTGGATTTTCACGGAATTGTTTTCTTGTTTTCAAGAAGTGGTTACACACAGCAAAAGACACTGAACTGAAGACTTCCAGTCACAGTAAAGCAAATTGTACAGCCATGAGTTAGTGCCTTGATGTTGCACATGTTAACGTTTCTCTATGAAGGTCTTGCTTACACAGTACATGAGTGACCTTGACCATATTTCTGGGGTCGCAGTGCAACATACATGATTGAGTTTTACTCTTCAATATAACTTGGGAACTACTTGAGCTGGGAACTGGATGTTGCACAATCATGTTAGTGTTCTTCTATAAAGGTCAGACTTATGCAGTACATGGGTAACCTTGATCCTGTCCCAAGTTCACAGAGCCACAAGTGTGATGAATCTCTTGGTCAGCTGAGATGGACTGTTCACACAGCCCTCTTGTTGTCATTTTTTTTTTATGAACTGTGTGTTGGCCCCATTTTGGACTTGTTCATGTACAATACTATAACTCAGATTGCCCTGAGACTTGATGGAAATGTAGCTTTAAAATTTGGGAAGATTAAACAAAATTGTTCACCAGGTGGTGATACTCTAGATCCCTGATTTTCCCTTACAAATTTTCCATGTTGAAACCTGTCAATTAATATGCATTCCTATTGATTATCATGCAAGTTAATGGGGATTGCCAGAGAAACTCACATTTTTTACCTTTGGTGATGTTTTTGTAAGGTCTGTCATCCATCAGTCTGTATCAAAATACACAATTTTTATATTGTCTAAAAATGAAGCAAAAACTTCATAAAAAATATAAAAATCATTGTCTACAAAACTGTCAGCCAGATTCACTTTAAATGTCGTGGGAGTGTACATGTACCTTGGGTGGATCTCTACCAAGTTTCTTCAAACGGTCATGTTTCAATGATTTTTAGATTTTTTACGAATTTTTTGGTTCATTTTCAGACAAAATTTTTTAAATCTTCTGCAAAACACTTGGCCAATTGCTTTGAAAATGCATAGGGACACTTCTGGGGACCCCTAGACCTTAATTTATTCAACAGGTGGTGCTGCAAATTTTTTCCATTGTTAACAAACTTTTATGTCTTAAGGTTATTTTCAATTTCTTTAAAACCGTCCCTGAAATTGTTGAAATGTAGGCCTAGTGGATATGTAGCTGGTGGGAGGGGTAAACAAAGGTGTTCACTTGGCAGTGATACAGTAGATCTCGGATTTTTAATGAATTTTTCAATTCGGGTACTTGTTGTTTAATGCATGCATTCCTGTATTGATTAATATGTATAAAAGTCAGTGGGGATTGCAATGGAAATTCAGATTTTCAACTTCTCAAAAACTGTAAACCAGATCTTTTCAAATGTGATGGGAATGTCCCTAAGGTGGTCTCTTCCAAATTTGTTCAAATGGTCGTGCTTTAGTGATTTTCAGATTTTTTTTTATGAATTTTTAAAACTTTTTGGGCAAAATTTAGAAAATCTTCTTCTCAGAAACAGCTAATTGCTATAAAATTGCATGGGGACACTTCTGGGGACCCTTAGACCTTAACTAGTTCTACAAGTGGCACTGCACTTTTTTCTATTTTTTTATGAATTTTTGTGTGTTTTCCCCATTATTGACTAGTGTCACTCACATTACTCTGGAACTTGGTGGAAAGGTAGCTTGCATGAGGATTAATCAAACTTGGTTACTAGATGATGAAACTTTGGATCCCTGATTTTGAATGAATCTTTCAATTGGGTACCTGTAGGTTAATGCATGCATTTCTATTGATAACCATGCAAGTCAATGGGATTGTAATGCAAACATTTAAAAAAAACTTTTACTTCCTCTCCAAGATCCTTATCCACTAGACTAGCTACAGTGGGACAAATTATGGGTTGAATGTCAGGATCAGCTGAGGTGGGCTATTCACACAGTCCTCTGTTTACAAATTTGCATTGTGGCATTAGATATTTGTGATAGATAGCTAAAACTTGTTCTTTTTTTTCGATTTTTTTAGTTTCTTTGAAAATATAGGAAATTCAGTGGTTCTAAATACATACTTGTAAATTTACAACCTTGAAAATTTACACAAAATTAAAGGTTCAAGTTAATTGGACACATTGCACTTATATTCTTTACATTAATCTAGATTTGCCAACTCAACATAATTTATATGTATCTTGATGTTTTATTTGCACAGCAAAGCCTTGAAACTGCCATCTCTGCAGATTTGCGAAATGTAGTTCCCAAAGATGTGACCAGATGGCACTCGCTGATGATACCCTTTTGAGCAGGAAGTCCCCACAGTGTGTGCACATTTGTGCTTGTATTGCCATGTGGGAGTACAATATTTTCTAAATATATCTCCACATTAACTTACAGACAAAAGTTGAATTTTCCCATGTAGTTCTTACAAATAAATGAAAATGTCTTAATATTGTCCTGGACTAGTATACTTTAAGCATATATATATATATATACATTTCATGAAATTAGGCAAACTCCAAGAGACCTTTTTAAGGTATATATTTGCCAGTATCGAGAAGTGCATGTATGCATGATCAGTGTACCTCAATGTAAAAATACATCTAACCTGCAAATATATCGTGATGTATATGTGTTTACATACATACATTGCTGGATAACCAAACATATAGGTAAATTAGAATGATAATCAATTCATTTTGCAAATAAGTAGCTGTCAAATGCCATGGACTTCTATGGGTTGTACGGTCACGAGGGTTGACTGTCACTTTTCTACCACAAGGATTAATTATCACATAACCATGAATGACGTTACAGTACCTAGTGTATTGGTACAAGGAAAATCACTATATTATAAATCATTGATAATATATTTTCTTTTGGAACCTACATAAAATATTTACTGCCAACTGTTATCGTTAAACTGTGCATGTTGTCATGCTTATTGCAGCATAAGTAAACTGGTCCAACAAATACAGCTTGCTTATGAAAAATCATTGTAAGATTTTGAAGCTAATCCGTTGTATGATTGTTGGCTGTCTGGCGTAATTCATCTGGAGTGTTCTTAAAGACAAATTTAAAGTAGTTAACTTGTTACAGCACATCAACATCATATCCAATATATTTTTCCTTCACAAACTATGAAAATTAAATTTAGAGAATTTTTATTCATTTATTTAGTTTTTTTTTTTTTTTTTTTTGTTTTTTGTTTTTTTTTTGTTGTTTCTGTGAAACTGCCATGTGTTCAATGGAGGCAGGTTATAGCTATAAAAAATTGAGGTTGATTTTGAGGACCTTTGGATATACAATTTGGGATCTTGGCTTTGGATGCAAATAGGACAAGATATAAAACATTGTAACCAAGTTATATTGTCCTTGGCTGGAATCAACATGGATATTTTGTAGCGGGACAATGCCTCTATTATGGTAGGAGCACGTTCAGTAACATAATATATTCCTTATTAACCATGGTGTTTACAGGTCCATCGCAAATATCTACCTCCTGTGGATTTGAAGTTTGGGCAAGTACTGACCCTGTGTGGATACTTCAAAAGTGAGTGTTTGTCTGAGGCCAAGGCAATTTTTGAAAAGTTGGACTTCAAGGCAGGCCTAGCAGAGGTTCTTTACATGATGGGGGAGAAGGAACAGTACAACTCTAACCTGTGTGAGTATACATATACACTTTATGTTTGGCAAATACAAAAGTTGTGCATATACAACATCATCTACACTGAAGGCAGAAATGGGTAATGAGAAAGCACTAACACCTGCTGAAAGGCTCAATTTCATGTGTTTTCAGTCCAGTTGTAGCAGACTCAGCCAATGGGGGGTGGGGGTGGGGGGAAACTGGATCAAACCTGGGGATCATGAAAAAATGCAACACTGGGTAACTTCGATTCTCCTTCAATCACAAAAACATATCTTTGCAGTGCATATAAAGCTTGGAAAGCTTAACGTACCATCAGTACTTCCTGTACATGTCTTTTAAACAAAGATCAGTATTTAAAAAGAATAGAGTGGAAATTGCTGTTGCATGTTATTAAGTCCACAAAATGAAAAGTAGGGGGGGGAGCATGCTTCTATTAGGGCACATGCAACAACTGAAATGCGTATTTTGTTTGTGCTAGCTGTTCATATCATCTCTAACCCTCTATTCAAACAATCCGCCTCACTCTCACTTATAATTAACCCTTAAAGTGCCAAATTTTGGATTGAGTCAACAGCTTTTCTCGGTGTGCATTGGATGCCGAGAAAGCTGTTGACCTGCGGTATTCTTTCTGGGCATACTCGTACTTGAATGAAAGGTCTTTTTACCAGGAATACAATTCTGAGATCCTAATGATAATTCAGACTAGTTTGACTTTAGTAGATCGACTTTAGATGTGATTGGCACCGAAAGAGTTAATTCACTTCTCTTTCAGCTATTCCTACTGACCTGTTCACCAGATCACTAGAACTTTGCAAGTCCCAGTTTGGCATGTACCATCTGAAGACAGCACGCTGCTTCCAGCTGTATGGACAGATGCACTGGAACAACACCATCAGTGGACAGGGGGTGCCTGACGGTATGAACATCTGTCTGGGCTTGTACCAGCATGAGTGTGACATTCTGGAGAACATCCTCGGGCCAGTTCATCCAACCACAGTCAGGTCACGAGAGGATGTTATCATTATATTGCAGAACCTTGGACGGAACCAGGAAGCAGATGTTTTGCTGGAACAGCAGCCAGACGACAAAGATGTTTAGACATATTGGAGTAGCACAGACTTAGACCCCTGTACTTATGAGAACGGTGTGTTCATCTGATCGGTAGAGTGTGGGTGAATTTGTAGCGAGGTATATATTGCAATTTATGTGGCAGGTGTGTTAAATTTATAAATTTTGAAATATATCCCCTGCTTAATTGGTAAGAATTGATATTGTTTTTAACAATGTGGGCTAATATTCTCATTGCCTGTGGAGATCATGGGTCTTGCCTATAGGACTACTGTCACTGTAGCGGTGTGTTAAAACTGTATAGCTAACAGACATAGATCAAGTCTTATGCCAACAGCTTTCCTGGGCTTGATTGCAAGCAGAGCCCTATAAAATTAAGCCAAATTGTTGGCAGAGGGCGTTCTAGACAGTCAGGCAGGTTTCTTTCTTTGTCATTTTAACTCGAGTCAATCAAAATGTAGTATTATCCTATGGAAAAAGCTTCAAAGGAAAAAAGTTAACAGTGTGTAATGGGAAAGCTGACACATTTAGCCACTTTAAGGATATAAACTCAAATGTTGGTGTCTGATATTCTTACAGGAAAAAAAATACACACACTAACAGGTTTAAGGCTAGGTCACTACATTTGACAACTGATTTCAGGTGCTTGCAGTTTCTTGCATGGCAGTTACTGTGGCCACACACCTTTGGCTCAAAAAAAGCAACAACCCAGTAAGTCAACGCAAAGCAGGCAAGTTCAGACATGTCATGATCAAAGACATACATGTATGTGTGATGTATTGTGATTGCAGTCTTGTCTCCTTGTCAAAACTTTCAGATTAACTCTTGCAGTGCCACATTTTGGACGGAGTCTACAGATTTCCTTGGTGCATTGCACCATTGACCTAGACTATTAAATTGTATATAACAATAGGCATGCTGGTACTGGAATGAAAGATCTTTTTACAAGTGACATGAATCTAGCACTCTTAATATATTTCAGAGCACTTCATTTTAAGTAGTTTGATTTAAGTTGCAGGTGCCACTGAAAGAATAAATTGTGGTCCTTCGCTTAAAAAGCATGAAAGACCTAAGAGGGCCAGCAGAGCAGGCAAGTTTTCTCATATAGCAATCAATATGGTACAGCTATTCTCACAAGAGGGTGCTGTAATGGCAATCTACATATGCGTGCTCGTGTAATTTAAGGTCACGGATACTTGAATCCTGGCCAAGATAAAAGTTTTCCACCTGTGACAGCTCAGTATTTTAATTCTACAGCAGTACAAGCAGACCACAAAGACACAAATGTATGGCAAATACATTTACACTTGTTTTTTGTTTCCTCATGAGGGGAATGGTCATTGAAAACCTTAGCAAGTACATATAAAACTACTTGAGACCATAAGTCATTCCATACTATGGTCACAGGCCTTGGTCAGTGCCAGAACCACTGACTTAAGACTGTAGGCATGTTGGTACTTGAATGAAAGCTCTTTTCATGAAGAATTTAAATATGCAATTGTTGTCTTCATCTAGGTAAATATACGGAAAATCAGGGACTGGTATGGAATGAGTTAAGTCAGTGGTGTTTTGCTTGGGGACCGTAAATGTTGAGTGTTGTACTAACTGGCACTGCACTGTGTAAAGCTTTTGTAGTGTCCACTTCATAAACTATCTGTGATACAACACATGATATATATGTATTATTATGTGCCTGTATATGAGGCAGGCCTTGCCATTTTTATGCATGTCTGGTAGAAAGAAATCAAAACACTGATACAGAATAATTATCTGAAAATAGTTGATTATACAAACAAATAATCTCTAGATGTCTGACTTATTATACATAATTATGCTTGTCTGGACTGACAATATACATTGAATTTTTTCCTGAACTTGCACAGCAAATCATTCAACTATTTAATAGTAGGGTTTATGTACATATTATACACTTTTATAAAAACTGTTGACAGTGGTTTTATATATAGGTTAAAGTCTAGAAGTAGAACTTTCTAAACCTTGATTCAAACAGAAGTTTATTAATTTATAGGTTTAAACGTAGACAGTGAATGGGTCGGCTATGGAGCAAAGAGAGATTGGATTGTGATATTTTGGGGGTTGAGAACTACACAGAAGACGTGGCACTGTTACTCCTGTTTGTATAATAAATACATATCATTATGTACTAGGTATCTTCACATATGTGCAATATGCTTGAGTGTCAGTACCATGCAGATCTACATGTAAGCTCTACAATTTAAAATTTTGGGGCCATTAATATTTTGTATGGTTTTTTTTAACCATTTAGTCCTCTAGGATGTAAATCTGATTTATATATACATGTAGTAATGTATCCTGTGTGTTTATTTTTGCTGATGCAATTTAAAGGTCCCCAAACCCAACAAACTAAGTGTAACCACTTTGCCAAAAACACTTTCTGAAGGACAAATTCATTTGGATTCTTTTTTTTTTCAACTCGAGATCTGTTTTGCCAAAGGCAGAGTGACTTTCTGCAACAATGCTTAATTTGGACCAATGTCACAAACACAAGGCATGTATTTGATGGGTGGTGAGGGGCTCTGATTATGGCTGTGTCAAGCATACATTATGTGAACAAGTTAGTTGGTGTTCCTCTCATCTTTTGTATCAGATTGAATCATGGCATGACACCAACATGTAGAAGGTAATTCTCCATACACCATGCTGTAAACAACATATGAGAAACCAAGAACCAGAAAGAAGCTCATCTTGATGTGTGATGGCTATTGCCATCAAGGGAGGTGAATGCCACAAGTGTTGGCAATTACTCTGTTTCTGTTCCATAAAAATTTTAGGGACCATTCTTGTAACTTTTGTTTCGATCTTTGTTGTTTCAACTTTGTACTAAATGACAGAAGGAAAATTACGGGTATTCGGGTATTGAACTGCACAAATATATAATTCAATGTAAAACTTTGTTCAGGATGAACTCACACAGACAGCTGATTTTCAGTGAATACACATCATTTATAATTTGTGTACACACGTTTTTGCTTGGAATGTGAACAAGTCTTAGACTACATGATTTGAGTTGCAAGCATGCTGGGACCACATTATATCTCATTTTAAAGTCACACGTTTACAGATATATTATCTTGTATATATTGTCAGTTAAATATATCCTACACTAATGTAGAACTGGCCATGTTTTAGGCATGTACCTGTTTTCAGGTACAGCCCAAGGACTACTCAAATTTCTACTTTATATTTGTCTTAGTATATTTACCTTAAGATTGAAAACTGTGATAACAGACCATTTTTTGTAACCTCCTGTTACCTGACCACAGGTGGTTTCTTAAAAATTTAGGTATCTCAGTGTTATGCAATAGGCTCAGTCATAAGAGATCTCCAACATGAGAGATCACGTACCTTACAGACTCCCAAGTAAACTTCACACCTTGTTCTTATCTACCTGTCATGAGACCACCTTGCTATCTTTGATGGACCAATTTTTACTGCAGTATAGTGGGGGTGGTCTGTGGTGACAGGAAGCACTGTGCTCTGTACAACAGATCCCTGTAATTTCAGATATGTCATGATCTAACCTTTACGTATATGAGAGGTTATTCAGATTGTTTTAGGCTGGAACACAGGTAGAATGTGCTCCAAAGGCATCCATTACCAAGGTGATAGCCTGGGTAATACTTATGTCCAGGGGAGATTCTCCTGGTATTCTGCATAAAAACAGTGAATTTATACCCTTTTTGATCTATCAATCAGTTTGTGTACCATGTACAACACTGCTCTGACTCACTGTCATGCTGTTTGCCATCTGCAAATAAAAGTGATATAAGCAGACACAGATATCAGTGGCTGACAGAGAAATGAGCTCTGTTGGGGTGTACAGCATGATCTGGTGACAATCACACTGTATACCACAGCCATTTACATTGTTCATGTTGTATTCCAGCAGTTTCCAGTGTGACATGAATATATAGTAGGAAATATATATTGTGTAACACTGGGACTAACCAATCAGAAGCCAAGAAATGCATCAAAAATGGGATAAATACATGAACTTATGTATCATGCAGAAGGGACTCCTGAGAGTCTGTATTCCCAGTATTAGTGTCCACTTTACAGGCTTTACCTGATAGAAGTTATTGCAACAATGGCTTTCCTTAGTGGTCTGGGGAAGCACTTAGGATGTGTCAGTGTTAACTGGTAGGTCATCCCATTGGGTCTACACTAAAAACTTCTTATCAAAACTTAACTCTTTCAGTGCCAAAATTATCACTTGGACCATTCCATGGTCTCCGCTCTCTGCGGGTAACTGGTGGCATGCTAACACCTGAATGAAAGGTCGCTTTACGAAGGTTATGAATTTGGTGGTATCAATTCATGGCAGATTGACTTTTATGGTAATTGGCAAGGAAAGGTTTCAAGACAGTGCAAAACGTTAAAAAGAAACACGAAAGCCTTGTCCAACCTGCTTGACAAAACATGACAACAGCAGAGCATTCTAGTCCAGAGGGATAAAAAATGATCTCACTTGTATCCAAGCATATGAAGTGTCACAAGAAAGTCCAGAGGTTAGAAGAAAAACATATTTAATATTCCTCACAAACTTGAAAAGATTTTCTTAGTTTGCCATGTTTTCCAGTTGTTCTTTTCACTTTTTTTTTAAAAAGATATTTTGTATGTAATCGTTTCTAAAAGGCTTGTATGCTGAATATATACACCATATATCACTGGATTGAAGCAGAAACCTGAAGGACAATACACAGTAATTCAAATGCTCTACACTGCTTCATCGACCACTGATAAGAGGTTATATTTTGTTTAAAGAACTACATACATGTACTTCACCTCTGTTAAGTGTGTTTGTACACTGAAAATAAAATATTTTATTGATCACTGAATGTTTATTGCTATTGTTATCCAGCATACATCTGCGATGGGCCATTAGGAAATGTCGTCCAACAGTTTCAGACCTACCTCAAGTAACATACAGCAAATAACATTGCTGCTTTAGTGCTGGGATTCTAAACTGGGCGTGTGCAAGTGTTATTGTCTTCAGACACCCGCCTAAGTTCTCTGGGTCTTGGAACGCGATTTCTGGGTTTACTTTACTTAGTAATTTATAGGTTGTTTATGCCAGTAATGAATTTTAATTCTGGAAGTGTATCTAGGTTTTCCATGTGTAAATTTTCAGTTTGTATTTCTGGCTTTTAGATCAAGTTTCAATTTCGCAGCTTCACACCTCAGCAAAATTAAGTCACTTTGCAGTAATTTTAGGGTATAAAATCACTTACAAAAAATTTACTACTGGTAAATTTTATTCTTCTGTTGATAGCCTTTATTATTTGCAAAGGATGGTGTACATGTATGGATAAAGTAAAAAGTATAAATTATTTTTATTCCTTACAATACACATTTTTCGTCTTTCAATGCACAGCAGTTTATGCATCAGCAAATATTGAGAAAGCTTGCAGAATTATTGCCAAACATTTTCAAGTGATTTGGAGTAAATCACATATTATTACAAGTAAAACTGGGTAATATATAGTGAAAAGATGATGCAATTAGTGAATTTATTATATGGAGTTAACAGAAATGGGGGAAAAAAAGTGAATTTACTGTCGATGACAATATGTTCCCCAAGTGGTTGGTTTTCATGCCAGGATTTCGGGTATCTGGGCCAGGAAATGGACACCAGAGGCTTTGACATGGTGAACAACAGGGGATAGTACATGTAAGAACAGTGAAAAGTTACAACACTTGCAGCCTTAATTAATTACCCCCGCCACCTTATTTACACATAAATCTTCAATTCTTGTTTCACAACTCGTTTAATCCATGCCAGCTAAATGCTCAGGTATAAAATTTCAGCTTTGATGCTTCTGTTGAAATTTCTAACTATAAGCTTAGACAATTCTTTCAATGAGAATAATAGATGAGACATATTAGGGTAACATGACCTAGATCAACAATTTTTATTGGCACAGATTCTGCACATTGTACCCAACCTGCACTAAGGGAAGCTGTTGACTGAAATTTTGTGTAAGGAAAGACATAATTAAAGAAAAACAACATGGCCAAAAGGTCTACCTGCACAGGTATGCCTGCTTTTACTCCTGTATTTGAGCATAAAGGTTCTCTTGATTTTCAAACATGTAAAGAACATGTAATTTTTGTGAGCTGTCTTTTAAAGAGCTTTCAATTTGTCGGGACACAGAAAAATAAAGACACCAGTTTTCAGTAAATCATTCTCCCTGGAGCCAGTGTATGTATGACTGTACGTAACTGTGGGGATACAAGACCAGCACTCCACATGATGGGCTGCTTGTGATGCGCATCACAGATGTCCTGGTTTGTTCCATTTACAATAACAGACTCCTACCTAGCCCATGTCAAAAGTGGGTGAAATCCCTCCCATGGGTACTGAAAAGTGGGAGAGGGAGTGTCACAGGCATCAAGCACATAACGAGGTGGGGGTGGGGGGTGGAGGGCAGGGGCATGCGACCCTTGAAAAAATTGAAATTTGCATCTTCATTTTCTGCATTTTTTGCCATTTTATGCATCAACAGAAATGATGCTGAGTCACTGAAAATGAAATGTTAGTACTTTTAATTTTTGCAAAAAATGGGAAATATTTTATAAAAAGTGGCAGAGCTGGAGACTTTGTAAAAAAAGAGCAAAAAAAGCAGATCTGCCACCTGTGGGGGGGGGGGTAGGAGGACTTCCAGCTTCTGCATTGGTATCTGCCAGTAAAGACCATCCCCACTGCCAGCAAAAAGTGACCTTACTCTGCAGGTGGTCTTGAAATAAAGATAAAAGATATATGTAACAGAGAAATACAGCAAAGCATCTTCAAGGAATGGTCTTATAAAGAGGTGGTCTTATATTGGAGGTGGTCTTTAGAGCAGGTACCACTGTACCATATTTGTCAGGTGCCCCCCTCACTTCCTTGCTTTGGCTATATACCAGAATTGTGAATTTTGGGTGCAAAGCAGTTCAGCTGTCTAACACACAATTCAAATCTATAGATCAGATGCAAAATGTTTGCACTTGTGTAGGACCCCCCCCCCTCCCAAAAAAATAAAGAAAAATCTCCTTGTTACATGAGAGGAATATGGTCTGTCCTGTGCTTATAGACAAGATCCTACACCTGAACTTATCTAAATCATACATGTAAAAAAAACAAACACTTAACAGGTCACTGGATTTAGACCTTTCACAACATTGATCTGTCCAGCTCCCGCAAAAACAGAATTCTGTTTCAAAACGGAAAACTTTCACCCATGCAGGTGTTTTTATTCACCTGTTGCCACATCCACAACATGACTACTGAAGAGAAACACTTAGACTTCCTCTTGTCAAGCCACCTATATTCAACACCACACTATACAATGATCATTATAATTTACTTCGGACTGTTTTCACTAGACGATGAAGATGACACTGCAAAGATAGATTTTGAGCATCATCACTGTACCTACAATATATAAGTGTCTTACTTTTAAAGCCACCTGCAGTAAAGAGAATAATATCAAAGTGCAACATGACTGGATGTTCCTAATAAAAAAGTAACTTCGACTTGCCATGGTATACTTCATCTTTGCACTGTGAAAAGCGAAAGGTCATGCGTGCCTATTCTAATGCTAAACACAGTCATAACAGTCCTCGTAGCCACAAACTTTGGGCTACTTATAACAGGTTGCGCAACCTGTATCAGGACCATCTTCGGGAAACCAAGGAACAACATAATAATAAATTAAATAATTCTCTTAAAGATTCAAAAAAGAAAATAAAGCCTGGTGGAGGACCGTTAAATACTTTCTTAATAAAAACTAGTCAACCGTCATGGCCGGCAAAACAGACGAATTCTCCGGTTAGCGTGTAAATGCATGGAATATTGCATATTATATTGCTGTAACATATGAGATTATATAGCGCCCGCCGTGCCACCACCCTAAGGAATAAAGGGGTTGGGGGAATTCGTTTGGGTATGCCATATTACGGGAGATATCTTGGTTAGAAGGGTCAACGGTCACTTGGTTGTGGGAAATTTTTAGTTACTCCCCTCAACTTCAAATCACTTCGGTATGTGAAGAATGTGGGTTGTGGTCAGACGTGACACGTGCATGTAAAAAATGATCGATTTTGGGTAGATTTGAAACCTGAAAATATGAAAAACATGTATATTCAGTTATATTCGGGGCGAGGCATTATGGATTTGGTCATATATAGATAGCAAAGAGTGTTTGGGGGCCAGAATATGGGTCCAAGTTTCAGGGGGCGTGGCTTCATATTTTCGGGAGATTTTTAAATATGGTGTAAACACGCGCATGAAATATGCAAAATTAAATTTATGCAATTTAGTACCTTTACAATTATCATTAGTAGTAGTAGTAGTAGTAGTAGTAGTAGTATATCATTATTTCATACCAATGTCGTAGTACATCCAGAAGAAAAAAAATGCAAAAGAGATAACACTAATCAAAAGTCATAAAAAAAATTTTAAAAAAGAAAAAGAAAAAACAAGCGTGACAGTTCATAAGTCATTCACAGGTTCAGTTAGTATAAAGGTAATCAAGTATATCACAACATTCATTTTTGCTCCCATTTCATTGCAAATTCCCATCCCGAATCGCACACACTTCTCTAATCATATTGGCAGTTGAGGTCAAATTATTGGGCTCCTGGTGAAAATTACGTTACATAAATACTAATTCTGGCAATACATAGGAATGGAAATTTTGTTTTGATAGACCATACTTAGATGAAATATATAAATGATGTATGAATAGACAGCTAACTGATCAACCATTTTGATTCCAGCCTCATGAAAGCAAAAACATCCCAGTCAAAATTCTAAGAAAACGAGAAACAATGCATTTTAGTGGGAAATAATAAGGCTAAAAACATTACCGTATATTTGTCATTGCATGTTTAGTGGACCAGGTTGATATACACTTAAATTGTTCAGCATCGATGTCTCTTGCTTTGGTTATATGATTACAGTGTACCACTCCATTCGCAATTCCCTATACATTTCCAGGTTCAGTGGATAGAACTAGCATTACCAAATAATAACATCATATGGGCAATCATGGGCTTACAATGATGTATCCTGATGAAAATTGTACTGTACGCATTAATTTTTCCACACAAACTCTCCATGGGCACATGTCCCAATAATGACTTTGAAAGAAAATATTCCAGAGCAGGTGCACATTAATTCTTACGTCAAATGTACACACATACCTCCTCAGAACATGAATATTTCTATATGTTTGTTGGATTTATCCTATTTATGGAATAAATACAACAAACACATCTGAATCAGTCATGTTTTTAATTTTTTTTCATCATGTCAGAATTGGTTTCAGCAGTGTAGTAAACACTGAAATACAAAAAACGGTATGTTGATTACATTTTGCCATTATAATCAATCAAGTCAACATCCTGGGATGGATTTCAAGCAGCAAAATTTAATAATTTTCCATAGTGAATAGGAGAGGTCACAGTTAACAATTGTATGTGTATTTGTAATTGAATAGTTTTGCAGTAAAAATTATCAAATTTACAAGGGTACTTTAACTATATACAACCATTTATCACATGAAATACAGTGTTTCTAGGTACAGCAGTTTTAAAGTTACATAGCTGCAGATTACAATGGAAACAAATGGAAATATACAATAGTACCTAGCATGCCTGCGTACACAGCCCTCTACTGAGAACCCACATGGACCAGCTGATCTTGACCTTACCTACATGTAGTACTCGTGTATGTAATGAACAGCTTTCAGTACAGACAGCCAGCACAATCTGCATGAGGGATGAAACCACCATTATATGTACTGTATATTCTCATATTAGCATAAAGGCGTATAACTTTTGTTGCATCACTTTTTAAAATAAAGTATGCAGTTGGTGTTGTGCAGACACCTTTCATTGAAAACATTCAAGATAAAAAAGGCGAGTCTATATATAGAATCAAAAGTTATGCCAGTGTTTACCTGTCATAGCCAGGAAACGCGTGCTCCGAGCACCGCTTGCCAGCATTACGTCACTGCGTATGAATAAGTGATTTGCCCTCTGTTTATAAAACTCATCATGGAAAAAATATCTGTCAAACCATACAACACAAACAGGCTGATAAGCTCATTTAATAGTCTAGCTGAAACAGTGGGTTAATTACAGGTAAATGGCCCCCAAAGGTGTCAGCACAAGACAACCAAGAACTATCTAGTGCCGTAACCTGCACCTGATTGGCCGCAATGGTGTATTCATACCTTCAGGTCATCCTACGGATACATATAGGATCGCACATGGGTGGAGTGAAATATGGGGTCTTCCTGTCACTAGAAAGCACATTTGTTGGTAACATGCAGTCAAGAGTGCGGTTATCGGCAAATGGGCTCTTTCATGACAGGAAATTCTAAATTTCATTCTTACTCATGTGAGATTCTATATTTTCTATATTTAACTGGATATTTACAGAAAAAAATTATATCCTATAGGCCTACTGTTAATGCCGACTGGATGTG